>JAPDVR010000021.1:7055333-7300333 GCA_026230005.1 Gila orcuttii
TTTAACTTGATGTGCTAAAATAACTAAAACAAATGAATTAATAAAATGAATAAAAAATGTTTTAAAAATGACAAAAACACAACAAAATTACTAAAACTTTAACTAAATTTAAAATGAAAAGAAAAAATCGAAAAACAAAAACTAATTCAAAATATTATATTAAAAACTACAATAATATCTCAATGGTAAATAACATTGGATCAGACATTATAAAAAGTGAGGATGGGATTCACGGTTCCTGGTCATGTCGAGTCGTTTGTAGCACTTCATTGCTTTTACACTCATATTTTCTAGTTATTTTCCCAAGCTTATCTTTAAAGGGCACCAAACACTCTCTATGAAGATGAAAAAGATGAAAAGGGTGAAGAAACGCTGTCTTGTAAATCAAATAAATTAGCTATTTATAAGAGCGTTAGTTGAGGAATCAAAGCTTTCGCAGGGCGTCTATCACAGCGGCCGACGGTGTGTGTTTCTGAAACGGAGTCCAGCAGCATTAAATAATTGACGATATTTGTTTTTGCATAGTCATGCTTCGGATGAGAGTTAATGCTGCTTTCATCTACTCTCACAAAACAAGCTCCTGTGAGAACTGTAACCTCCCAAACCTCTGCCGCTTTCTTTCACACATTAATGATGGCTTCTCCACCGCTCTCAAACATTTCACTTGACTCATTCATTCTGGGTCTTATTGTGGTGTTTTTATTTTCCTGTTTGGCACTGTTTATTTATTACTGTCACTGCAAACCCTCTAATACTGACTGTGATCAGTGAGCTGTAATATCTCTGGAGAACTCTAACCGTAAGCATTCCTGTTTCTCAGTCGTTTGGCTAGCGCATGCAGAGCTGGATGCAACTGGCATTGGGAATGATAACAGATGATATAGACTCATTATCTTTATCTTTGTAGACATATAACCTTTGTCCGTTGTTGTTTATTATACTATATGAGTCTTGATGCACAGGCTATGTTCAGAACAACATACCTAGTATGCTAATTAGTATGCTAATTTTCTGCATACTGTACATTGAATGGCCACTGCATTTCCAAAAATGTGCAAAAATGTTTTCACAATGCAATGCATTGAGCTTGACCTTCCATTTCCATTGTGACGGATAAAGCCATGATGTTTGATGTTTAATGTTTAATGTTTTTATATTTAATTGGACTGTCAAGTGTTTTAAGACAAAATTGGATTTAAAATTCAAAAATAAACAGTTTTATATCTGACATAGCTGAAAGCCTCTTGCTGAATTAAACATGCATGTAATGAGTTCATATGACAGCAATATCTATCTATCTATCCATCTATCTATCTATCCATCCATCCATCCATCCATCCATCCATCCATCCATCCATCATCCATAGCTTGAATGCAATTTTTGCTGGATTTTGATTGTTTCTGTTTATTGACAGTAATGAGCTGAAGCATCTTTAATTGCTTCATGTGGACAGATATATAATGTTCTCTTGTGCCTCTGATAATGTAATCTTCTCAATTATGATACATTTTAAATGACAATTAATGCTGATTTTGCATTGGAACATTAGACATTAACGTGGTCTGGCTTTAAAAAAAAAAAAAAAATACTGCTGTGTGCAAAATATCCAGCTCTGAATAAAACCGAATGGCTGATGAAATAAAGGTTAACACTGATCACAACTTTATTGCATTGTTTATTTTTGGTGACAAGAGTAATTGATCAACCCCAGGACTAAAATCATCATATTCAGGGACAGGGAGATGTCTATTCCCTTTCATTAGCTTTGAGTGAGCTGGTGGTACTCGCTTTGTTTATTGAATCTGCTGCTGAATTCATTTGCTTCAGACCTTGGTGCAATAAAGCCCAAATTATATCGCTGAAGGAATTGTTTTAAGGATATTTAATCAGGAAAGGATCAGAATACATTTTCGGTGACTCAGAAGCTTTACCTGAACTCAATTTGAATGCTTCTCAGACCTTGAAATGATTGTCAATGGAGAATCATTATTAGACAAACATTTATTCCGGAACATTCTTAAATCCTGTTTAGTCTAGTAAGGTTTAACTTAGACTGAATCTTGAGCTATTAGCGGTGTTTGCCAAAACATCATCACTATTGCTCATATTTAGGATGTGAATAAACTCATGACTCTAATTATTTGTGCTATGAATCATGTGGCTTGTTGAAGAGAACAACAATTACTTTTTCTTAACAAAAAACAGTGTTTTGCTGTTTGAAACACCACACAATGCAAAGACTGAACGTTTAGTCAATCATTAGTCTCTGGATTGTGGTATTATATTCTGGCTAATTATCTGTGAAGATTAATTTCATCCTCTTGAGCTGCTTGAACACTGAATGTGTTCATTTGAGAGGAATATGAAGGTTCTGATGTGAATGTCTAACTGAGTTGCCGTCTGCTTCCAGAATGACACAAACCGCACTGAGGATTTATCCGAATGTGAGGAGCGCTCCGGACTGTCCGTTCAGTCTCACGCAATGATGAGCATGTAAAGAACCCGACCGAGGTAAGGACACTTTTATTAAAGTTGTTCTCAACTGGTGTTTGCTAAAGGGCTCAGATTGGACAGCTGGTGATGAATGAACACACACTCAAAAAAGGTTTATGTGATCCGTATTCATAGATTTAAACACATTTTCTTTTCTTTTTTTCATTTATCAATGCAATTCACATAAACTAAATGGTCCATTCTCTTGTTCCATTAAGATTTATACATAATTGAGTTTTTACTTTTTTACAAAATTTTACTCTCTTAAAATTCTTAATTCATAATATGAATAATATGTAAGAAGTATTCAATTCAATTTCATGGAATTTTACTATGCAATTGAAACTCATAAATCTGGAAAAAGGGCTTAAATGTTTTGGGTGCAGGGGAAAAACAGAAATGTAGTATTATTGAAATGTATTATTTGTATATTTGAATTTATTATTTAAATAAAATAAAATACATTATTATTAATTAACATAAGTTGTTTAAAATATTGTTTACCTAATATTTATAATATTTATATTACTTATATATAATCATTTATAATGCTGTTTATTAAACAAACATTGAAAGTATTATTAATTAAAATTAAACATTGTTAAAATGTATTCTTTAAAACACTGTTTTTTATTATATATATATATATATATATATATATATATATATATATATATATATATATATATATATATATATATATATATATATATATATATATATATATATTCACAGATAATTAGCCAGAATATAATACCACAACAAAAATATTAGCATTGAAATGTATTATTAAAATGAAATATAAAATAAAATAAATGATTGTTAATTAAAATAAATTGTTTAAATATATATATATATATATATATATATATATATATATATATATATATATATATATATATTTATTATAAAAAACATTAAATGCATTATTATTGAAATGTATTATTTGTAGTTTAAATTGATTGAAATTATTGATATTAGCTTTATTACATTTTGCTAAGTTGTGTAGCCAACAACAAAAGATATGGGAAGGGTTTTCACCTTCTTTTTTAAAGTTGATAATCCTGTTTATGTCATTTTAAGTATCCATGATAGTTACATTTTGTTATATGCATTCAGCACCATTGACCTGCAGCCCATGTTTGGTTTACGACACACCAGTTGAGAAGCGCTGTTTTCTAGCATGCTGCGTTTGAGACTGCGTTTGCTGAAACGCCTTTGAACACAAGCATTGTGCCATTACTGTTTTTTTATCGTTCACTTTCCCAGCGCAGTGGCCTTGGTTGTGCTGATTTGCTGCATGTGTAATGTACTTCAGAACGGGAAGATCAAGTTTGTGCTCTCGCAGTCTTGTTCGATCAATAATGAAACGAGGTCTTGTCAGAATTGCCTAGCACCCTCTCAGACTTGTCTTTTGCTCAAATCTTGACTGGAAATGGAGAATCAGTGGTGGCTTATGCATGCATGAGATTTTGAGGCTCAGAACTCTCCTAAAGGAAAGGCAGACTTTGTTGTCGAAAAGATAAATGACTCTTTATCGGAGCGCTGGTGGACTATAAACGAATTCATCTGTACAATGTCCCCTAACCGCAACAACGTGCACGTAGGCAACATAGTCGACAAAACCAATTTGATTTAACCTTCATGACATGCTCATTTTTTCTAGTTGATCCTATAGTGTTCTTGAGATTGAATGAGTGGCCCCTGGGGGCCGGTGTTGTATATGAAGAGTCAAACATGGAGATTTGTGTGCAGATTGATGGGCTGCCTGCCAATTGTTCATCAGCCGGCTGTACGCGCCACTTGCTCGAGCGCAGATTTATGAAGTCATAATGCCGATGAGTGACCTCCACTGAGGAAAAACCACGGCTGCGTTTTCATCACTTTGATGGGAGCTGCATCTTTACCTTAGCCAATAACTTTTAGACGGACGATCCATCCAAAACTAGAACTTCACCGGATACGTGTTGAATTGTGTGGTCGTATTGTGAGACAACTATAAGTAAGCTATTTATTCCTGTGATGGTAAAGCTGAATATATAAAATTTTCAAGCCCATGTGAGAATGGCTTGTTGTAGTTTATGCATAACAATACCATGATATTGGCTCCAAAACTGGTAAAATTACAGATTCTTCCTCATGAATTTCCGGCATCACGGGCTTGAGAACAGGGTTTTCTGTCCTGAAAAGTCACCCACACTGAGCTCTGACATACTGCTCTGAAGTCAATGCAATGATGATCTGTTGGTGAGTGACAGGCGTTTGGATTAATGAAAGCCTTGAAGACGTGATGACCTGAACTGAAGATCATTTCTCACATAGTGTCTCACTCTCTTCTAGCAGTTCTGGAGGAGATATTTACCCCATGCAAGTTTGACACAGACTGTGTTGTTCACTTCATTATTGATCAGATGAAAATGACATCATAGCATTTGTTAGTTAGCATGTAAGAATCGACTAATGGAAAATGCAGCTTTAGTTCCACAGCTAGGAACTTTCTGGCAAGGTTCTCTCAAAGTTATAAACAAACATTCTTCCAGTAACATTAATTAGAACGTTCTTTCAAAGTTATCTAGTATTAACTCTTTCTTTCCGGCTTTCTGTGTTACGCATCTTCTGAAAGAGTGAATCTCAAAACACAAGCTAAGAAGAAGCAGAAACAATACTTGTAGAAGTCTTTGAAAAAAACTATTTTCTCAGCTTTGCTTTTTTATGAATCTTTTATTAAAACTTATGAAAGTGTTGATAAAAAAAGAATGCATAAAGCTAGAATAAAACTGTTTTTTTTGTTTGTTTTGTTTTTAAAGCAGATGCTCTGCTTTCTTTTTATATGCATGTTCAGATATTCATACAACAAAATTTTTCTGGGGGCCATGACAGTTTTGTGAAAATGATCAAAAATGCTGGCGGTGGCAGGCAACTTTTTTAAAAAAAAAAACGCTGGCGGGGAAAGAGTTAATAATGTTCTAAAAACATTTGTACAAAACATCTATACTGTACCTTGTTCATGGAACGTTTTTTTTTCTTTCTTGAAACCTTTAGTTGGATGTTCATCTAACATTTTGTAAATGTAGCACTCGTTACTTTTGAATGTTCTCTGAATATTCCGAAATGTTCCCATTATGTTTGCAAAATGATCAAATGGAATGTTACATTTTTAAATCATTTTAAAAAGAGGATGACCTAAACATTCAGAGAACATTGAACAATAATGTTTTGGGAATGTTAGCAAAGCCCTTTTAGAACATATTTTTGTTAGCTGGGTGAATTTCCCCAGTTATTTATTTAAAAAATGTAAATGTTAAATCAACTAAATCAGTTCAGAGATGTTTATCTGCATGAAGCATTAAACAGTTTAATAGCTCTGATCATCTCCATGAGATCCATCATACCTGAACACACTCACAGCAGAGACGCATTAAAAGCAAGGGAATCTAAATCTGCAGACTTTTATTAGAAATTTAGTGTCAGTGTTTGTGGTTGTGTTGGATTTTTACAGAATCATTCATGTCTATCGTGGCAGTGTTGTGTGTGGGTTATGTCTTAGCGAACAGCACTGATCCAGCCATGTCTCAGTGCTGGGCAGAAACAGTGTGACTGGTATTATAGGATGTCATTGTGAGTGTGGATGTCCTCTGTGCTTCGTCCTCGGGCTAAATGATTCAGGAACTTCACATGAGAATGACAGAGATTACAGCGCACGCTTGCGTTCAGCAGAATCACACACATCAGCGTCTGACTGTGTTTGAATAGCTCAGAGAACACATGACTGAGAGTCATACTGTGCTCAAAGAAGGTGCTCTTTAACTTTTGTTTAGACATTGTCAATACTGGATCGATCGAACTCCTAAACAGTGCACAAGATCACAGATTCATTCCAGCAGTTTTTCTGTCTGGGATTATTACAGAGGAGGATTGCTTCCACACCTCTCTCATTCTGTTTAGTATGTACACTATGTGATGGTTTTATGAGATATACAGTAAAATGCAGAGATAGACTGAGGTCTCACTATGTCACATAATTTTCTCCCTGAGTCACCCTCATTTTGCTCTTGTTTATGTCAGAGGACAAACAAATCGAGAGGGATGCTGGGAGGCTCGAACGCTAGCATGAATTTATCTTTTTTTAAGAATTTTATATTTTATGAAGAAATTATGAGCCTTACTTGCTAGTGCGATAGATAGATGGATGGATGGATGGATGGATGGATGGATACATGGATAGATGGATGGGTGGATGGATGGATGGATGGATGGATGGATAGATAGATAGATGCTATAGATAGATAGATAGATAGATAGATAGATAGATAGATAGATAGATAGATAGATAGATAGATAGATAGATAGATTGATGGAGGGATGGATGAATGAATGATGGATTGATGTAGGGAGGGATTTCTGTTTAAAAAAGTCATATTTTTATTCCCATACAGTCAGGTGGTTTACAAACGCTTTGTAAATTGGTTAATCTTTATAAAAGGTTGGGCATTAGTGAGAAGGCATCTTTCAATAACATAAATGTGTACATGAGTGTGAGCTTGTGTGTGTGTGTGTGTGTGTGTGTGTGTGTGTGTGTGTGTGTGTGTGTGTGTGTGTGTGTGTGTGTGTGTGTGTGTGTGTGAGGGAGAGATAGTGTGTGCACACGCTCCTAAATGTCCATAATCCACACTCCGACCTCGGTCTGATTTTCCTGCTTTTGTTGCAGTAAGTGTGGAGCCAAGACCCGCTCCGTAAGAAACATCCCATATCAGAACCTCTTTCACTCCAGCTTCAGAAGAGAAGCAGTGACAGTGACATCACACGCGCCCATGAGTTTCTGAAGCGTCCCGTTCATGAATATGGATGCGGGCGTCCTGTTAGGCTCAGCTGTGGTTGAATGACAACCTCTGACACATTCCCACTTCATGCTATATTAAAGATCCCTGGAGACCCCGGATTCATAATTCACACTCAGATTTAAGACGTGAACGCCATTATATGTGAAGAGCGCAGCAGGGTTTTTATGTGGGCTGAACATACAGTTTGTATGATCTATATAAAAGTGTAGTTTTCATAGTATGAGTGGTAACATTACAATAAGGACTAATTTGTTAGTTAATGTATTAGCTGACATGAAGTAACAATGAGCAATACTTTATATTTTTAAAGTATTTATTGACCTCTTTTAATGTTACTTAAAAGAGGTCAATAAATAAATGTTAGTTCATGTTCATATTAGTTTCTAATGTTACCAGATACATTTTTTAATCTTAAAGGTACTATATATAAGAATTTTCATGTATTATTCGCTTTTCATTTCCAATGTAACGAAACTTAAAAAACGAGACCTTCCTTCACTTTCTAGGTTGCGTATGTAGACTGATGCAAACACATGTAGACTGATGCAAACATCACTGTGATCAGATGCTTTCTGAACTGCTGTTTTCTTTATTTATATAGAGCTTTATACAATACAGATCGTTTCAAAGCAGCTTTACAGTGACACAGCCAATATTTGGGTTATGGTCGGGTTAAGGTCACTATTCGGGTTTCTGAAACATTAGGAATAACCCGTTTACATGCGTGAGCAGAGAGAGTTACTCCTGTATACATGGAATTGACCGATCACAAAAGCCACGCCCCCTAGTTACTGTTACTACGCCCGTCAAACAATTGAGAACCAGACACATAGCCATGGCTGGGACGGCGAATGAATTGTAGTGTATAGCCCTGCTTTATTGTGCTCAGCACCCATTCTGAAATCCCTGGGATAGTTTCCCACGCAGCTATGTGAGCCGCTAGGGGGCGAATGGCCTCCGGGTTCAGATCGCCGCCATTTGCGGGCTTGTGAAACTGAACCGGAGCCGAAAGCGCGGCGCGCGCGCTCTCGGTTCTGGGCAATGGCTGCTCGGCTGATTTATGTGAGATGTCCCAATCATAAGGGATGGGGAACATTTTCTTTTCACTTTTTGACGCGCGAGCAGCGCTCTGAGCGGAAAAGCTTCCTGTAAGTGTGAGCGCGTGTGCCAATCACATAGCCATGGCTGGGTTGTATATAAGTGATTGGTTATTAGCGCTTGTCAGTTAGCGTAGTATGTTATGACTTTACAGATGGCAACGCATTGATTTGTTGGTTAAATGTTATGCACTGCTTTCGGTAACAATGCTAGATGGAACCACAACTGTTAAATTCAGTTTTACAGATTTTATAGCCTCCAGTGACCGTCAACCTCTTGCTAAATTATCTGTGTCGATAGCAATATGTGCTTGACAGGCTAACAGCTACCTTACAGGCTGCCTGAATTTCCTACGGAATAATAAAGTATCCTAATCTTCTAACTTTACTACTTTCGATAATAATGCTATATAGAACCACAACTGTTAACTACTTATTACTACTTATTGATCATTTATATGCTAAGTTAGCTCGCTAGCTTTACTTACCTTAGAGCAGACATATGTATGCTTGTTAATGTTCGAGGCATTTAGCTGTGGGTGAGGTCTCCCACACTGCTTGATCCATTGTCGGCATCTTTCCGCTTGGGTCTTGGGTTTTGGAAATGCGAAAAAAACGACCCCTCCCTCTAAACTTTTGGGGTACCTGGTGTATTTCCGATTCTTCTTCCTGTATCCAAAGACAACAACAACAGCAGCAGCAGCACGCGGATAATGAATAGTTCGGGGCAGATAGCGATCGCCTTTGTTTGCGCTTTGGTGCTGGTACTGACCTCGCTCCAAAAGTACGCTGTGCTGCGTCTCGCCATGTTTACTTCCGGTATACTGCACGCGGGTTTTTGTATGCGCCGAGAAGTTCCTCTACTCAAAAGACCAAGATTCCTTGCGAATAGAACATGCGCAGAACACAAATCACTATTGGGATATGCCGATACGCGTTTACATGACCAAAAATTCGGGTTAGAAAAGGGGTACCCCAGGTATCATATCCGGGTTTTTAAAATCCGGGATATGAGCATATTCAGGTTTTTGCCGGTGTTTACATGGCCGTGCGCTACCGGGTTATTGCTAATATTCCGGTTTTGAACGGGTTATTGGCTACATGTAAACGTAGTCAGTGATAACAGGAAAATAAGGGTTTCTGAATTCCACATATAGCCTCTTTATTGTATTAGTACACTGAAAAAACGTGGTGTAGGCACTTTTTCAGACAGACAGACAGACAGATCATGTTAACTGCATGATAAGTAATGTTAACAAATGTTCTCGTATGAATTACAATCAATAATAATAACTGGATATGCAATTCCGTACAGTCTTTAGGAATCTGACAGATGTGTCTAACAAGCTTGTCGATTTTGATTTTTGTTCCTCGTCTAACTGGCTTTCTAAGTTACCAGTGCTTAACATCAGGGAGTCAATATTAAACTGATCTGTCCCTTCAGACGAGTGTTTGTGCTGGAATGGCATTGACAAGCTAGCGGTTCATATTAATGCTTGTCTAAGAAGTCAGGTTTGCATTCATCTATTATTCATGTACACTCAATACAGCAGCAAATGCACCTTAATAGACCCTTTGTCATTCACATCAAAATTATAGGCGCTTTTCCACTGCATGGTACGGTACGGTTCGGTTCGGTACGGCACGCTTTGGCGCTTTTCCACTGCATGGTACGGTACGGTTCGGTTCGGTACGGCACGCTTTGGCGCTTTTCCACTGCATGGTACGGTACGGCTCGGTTCGGTAAGGCTCACTTGTGGTGCTTTTCCACTGCATGGTACGGTACGGTACTGCTCGCTTCGGCTCGCTTTAAATGGTACCACCTCTGTTGAGGTTCCAAGCGTACCGTACCGATACTAAAATGTGACGTGAAGGCACTGTAGATCACTGATTGGTCAGACAGACAGAATCGTCACTACCAGCGTCATTGTATTTGCGAGACATCAAGCCCGCTAGATTTAAATAGCCAGTAACAGCCTCCAATGTTTTAAAACTACTTGCTTGACTTGCTTGAAGAAAAAAAACTTCCAAAAAAGAAATGGCTGAATCGTGGTCAGTGGACGAGAAGCGCAGACGTTCCTCTTGTTGCCGAGGAGCGGATAAACTATAACGATCAGTCATAATCCCACCCACTTTGAAGCGGTACTAACTGCAGTGGAAAAGCAACCGAGCTAAAGCGAACCGAGCCGTGCCGCGCCGAGCCGAGTCGTACTGAGCCGTACCGAGCCGTACCATGCAGTGGAAAAGCGCCTATTAAGCACCAGAAAAAAGATTTCAACATTGATAATAATAAGAACCTTTATTAATAATTGCCCACTAATAATAATTACCTATTTGTCTGCCAATGGCTGTATGTGTGCATTTTTTAGGAAACATGTTAGGACATGAATGGAATTTTTTTTTTTTATTATTATTATTGTAAAAGACTACAGCTTTACTGTTGCGTATTCTGCCTGAATCTTTAGCAGTGACAGTATAGAGATGCAAATGAGGATTGTGATTGGAGGAGATGGCTCACATGACCTGAATCTCAGTCAGGGCAGGTAGTTCTGTTTTTGTTTTTTTTTGTTTTTTGCTTCTTTAATGAACATAATGTGATTGTTCCATTATTTTAAGTCAACTTGCCCCAAACTTGATCCAACCAGCACAGCTCTGTGTGTGTGCAGATGTGAGTCTGAGGATAGAGAGTCAATATCCAGCTGTGATATAGCACATGTGTTTACTGGCTGCTTCAGCTGACCGCTTCATAAACCAGCGTGAATGCTTCACTTTCCTCCTTTAACGCTGATCTCATCCTCCTCCTTTGAAATATATACCAGCGTGTGTGTGTGTGTGTGTGTGTGTGTGTGTGTGTGTGTACTATCCAGCTCTCGTCACATTGATTTATTGTGCAGGTGGAGATGGATGTGCTCAATGATATGTAACCAAGACATGAACAATATTCATGCATGATGTAAACTCATTGACATCACTTGGCTGTAGTTGCATGTTGTCTAGTCATCTGTCCACTGCCAAATAAACTACCCGAGGGAAACCTTCACTTCCTGTAACCTTGCCTCCTCAGTTCTGATTGGATAAGAGCATTGCTATTTTTTTATTGTCATTTTTCAAGATAATACAATAATCAGGCATGTCATGCAAATTCCTTTGGCTTTAGTTGCGTGTTCAAGCATGATGGTCGTTTCATACACTTCTGTTGGATGAAGCTATGTTTTATTTCTTTTTTTTTCAACAAACACTTAAAAGAATACGTCGTTGTGAACATATTTATTTATTTTAAAAAAACAATTACAAAAAATCCAAATGAACCGGCAATACTACTAGTAATAAGTGTGTGTGTGTGTGTGTGTGTGTGTGTGTGTGTGTGTGTGTGTGTGTGTGTGTGTATAATTTGTGCATTTATTAGAAGTATTTATATGTATAGGTCAAGCTAAATATTATGTAATTGGACACAAATCTTTACATTTTTTGTAGCAATAAGCATGGAATTTAAATAGATACAATTTATTATTATTTGTTATAATTAATAATAATATAGTGTAGAACATGTTTGTCGTTTTCATAAATGCACATTACCCATTGGTGACAGAATGGATTGGTTGACAAGTAAATAATAAATCTATAGTATGCATCATATCTGTATTTGCACGTTGAAGCATGTTGTTTGGTCGGCTGTTGTTCCTCACAGCTGAATCTCTCTCTCTCTCTCTCTCTCTCTCTCTCTCTCTCTCTCTCTCTCTCTCTCTCTCTCTCTCTCTCTCTCTCTCTCTCTCTCTCTCTCTCTCTCTCTCTCTCTCTCTCTCTCTCTCAAAGCGCTTGTAAACCTGAACCCTGCTCGGCCTCATGAATAATTCATGACATGCTAAAGCTCTCTTTAAATCTTTGCGGCCATTCTCGCAGCGTCATCAGCACATTCATGACCCGCCGCTGTGTGTGTGTGTGTGTGTTTGTCTCGTACATGCATCTCTGCTCTCTTACGGCCCTCGTGTGGATAGAATTCAAATGAGGGCTCCTTCACTCACTACATGTTTCTTTAACACCATCAGCGAATGAATCTCTAACTCTCGTCATTCTATGGGCTACGGACGGGATGGTTAAACCCTCTTTAAATCTTTAATTTGCCTGCTGCTCACAGACATATAACAATTTCATTTATTGCTTTTCATTTAAAACGAGGAATTTCACTTTGTTGCTCCATCAGTTCATAATGAATCAGGCAAACAAGCCAGAAGTGACCTCAGATGTCTTCCCTGCCGCAGGGTTAGTTAAAATGGCTGTAATGAGGCTGTTTAATATCAATAGGATCCTAATAATTAATAAGACAAGCTAAGTGAAAAAAACTACATAGCTCACACAAATAAAAATATGATATATTTTAAGATTAACTGCAATTTTGTACTATGTACTATGTCACAGTACTATGTTGGTGATTAAGTTTCCAGAATGTACACTGGTGTGATTAAATTATGTAGTTTTTGTATTATTGTTGATATAATATTAATATTAATATATATCGCTTTAAAAATGTATGAATAAGCTCTCTGAAGCGCGAATGTGGCGGTATTGACTGAGCGGCACTGTTCTGTTTTTTTCTTGAGTAAGAAGTCTTTGTGATCATCTGGGAAAATATTGAAGTATAAAATATTTATCCTATGGTCCCTTTAATAGTAAGTGTTCCTTTATTCTTGCTAATGTACAGTAATATAATTACATGTGGCCAGTGTGATATATTAATTGTTTTTAATGAATGTAGTGCACATTATTTACGTCACGCATTTGAAATGGCACCAGACTTGGGCTCTTTTTGGCTCTTTTTCTCTTTGTGCACTACTGGTGCTCAGCTGTTTAATTACCCAGAATGCACTGTTCTGCATCAGGCTGCAGGGGGAAGGAGCCCATTTCAAATGATTTGTTTCCTTCTCTTGCATAAATATGGACAAAAATGAATGCAGTTTCTGCACTGACCTGAAGATATTTGTGTGCGCAGACGAATCTGACATGCCACAGTAACTGCACTGTCCTGCACACATGAAGATCTCTGAAATATCGATGTTTTTTCTACGATGCAGGATATTAATCTCACATCATTTGCATTATTAATTGAACTTCATGTATTTTTTGAATGATTCCTGCAGCAGATGTGTTGTAATCTAAACTCTTTCTGCGTTCCTGATGTGCTATAAATGCTTTGGGCCGTTTAGTCTCTCATTATTTTCTAAAGAGCTTATTTTTCTGCTTTCTAGGCTATTGGAGGCAGTTTTGCTTGCTGAAAACATCAAAGAACTTTAGATAAGCACAAGTTTATTAATAAATAAGCCTTTTCACCAAATCTGTAATTTTCAGTTGCTGTTTTAATGTAGTAGAACAACCACAGTTGTATAAAAAAAAACATCTGCATCATGTTTGCATTTCATTTTGTCACTTAATAATTCTTACCTTGAAATCATAAAATAATGTAAAACATGTGAAAATCATCTGAGAATTGAACAGTCTCTTGATGAAGAGAGGAATCATGTGTTTGTGACAGTGATTCTGCTGATTAAGGGATAAAGACTTCTTCACCTTGCAAATGGTTGTCAAAAGCAAAAATGCTATGAAATGCACAACATATTCTGTGAGAAAGTGACGTGCTGGAGCGAAACTGTCACTATTTTAGAATCAGCTCACCATTTATTGGATCCAGTTATTGGATGACATCCAAGATGGCGCCGCAGACGGCTGCCTCTGTGTGGGGCTCTCCAGCTATTGTGTTGTTTTTGTTTGTTTGTTCTGCGTTTAGTCATTCTTTTCCTATCAGTTTCACCAAAGACGAACTACTGGACATTAGGAAACACACACCAGATAACTTTTCTACAGTTTTTGATTATTCGGACGTCTTGCAGGACATTCTCGTCGGATGGGCAGCGTTGTTGTTCAAACGCGCGGTCAGACGCAAACGCGGGAAGCGAGCCGGCGCGCTGCGAGCGCGGCCTGCGCACTCCACTCCCCAGTATTCATCTCGCGAATCTCCGATCCCTTCCTAACAAAACGGACTAACTTCTTCTCCTCACCTGCACTAACAAGGATTTTTTAAACTCTGCTGCTCTGTGCTTCACTGAAACCTGGCTGAGTGAAGCCATACCGGACAACGCAATACATCTGCCGGGCTTCCAGCTGTTCAGAGCGGATCGCATCGCGGAGCTAACGGGAAAAACAAGAGGTGGTGGATTGTGTTTCTACATTAACGAAAATTGGTGTTCAGATATAACAACACTGAAGAAGATGTGCTCTCCTAATTTAGAGGCACATTTCATAAACTGTAAACCTTTCTACTCGCCTCGGGAGTTTTCCTCTTTCATTCTCGTGAATGTTTACATCCCTCCAGACGCGTGCGTGAGCGCGGCGCTACAACAGCTGGCTGAACAAATAGCTGAAACAGAACAAAGGTATCCTGACTCTATTTTAATCATTCTTGGGGATTTTAACAAAGCAAATCTTTCCCGTGAACTACCAAAATACAGACAGCACGTTACATGTGCTATATTGTTTATTGTTACACCACAATAAAAGATGCGTATCACTCCGTTTCACGAGCAGCTTTGGTGCTCTCTGATCACTGTTTGGTTCATCTCATACCGACCTACAGGCAGAAACTGAAATCAGCTAAACCTGTAATAAGGACTGTAAAAAGATGGACTAATGAAGCAGAGCAGAATCTACAGGCCTGCTTCGAGTGCACTGATTGGACTGTTTTTGAAGCTGCTACCAACGATCTGGATGAGCTCACAGATACTGTAACATCATATATAAGTTTCTGTGAGGATACATGCATTCCTACCAGGACATTCTTATCATTTACTAATGATAAACCATGGTTTACTGGGAAACTCAAACACCTTCGTCATGCCAAAGAGGATGCCTACAGAAGTGGGGATAAAATCTTGTATAACCAGGCCAGAAACAGACTGACAAATGTACTCCCTGTACACTAATGACTGCACTTCTAAAGACCCCACTGTCAAGCTCCTGAAATTTGCCGACGACACCACTGTCATCGGTCTCATCCGGAACGGTGACGAGTCTGCTTACAGACTGGAGGTTGAACAGCTGGCTGTCTGGTGCAGTTATAACAACCTTGAGCTGAACACGCTCAAAACAGTGGAGATGATCGTGGACTTCAGGAGGAACAGCCCAGCTCTCCCCCCTCATCATCATGAACAGCACTGTGGAAGCAGTGGAGTCATTCAGGTTCCTGGGCACTATCATCTCTCAGGACCTGAAGTGGGACAATCACATTGACTCCACTGTGAAAAAGGCCCAGCAGAGACTGTACTTCCTTCGCCAGCTGAGGAAGTTCAACTTGCCACAGGAGCTGCTGATTCAGTTCTACTCAGCCGTCATTGAGTCTGTCTTATGCACTTCCATCACTGTCTAGTTTGGTTCAGCTACCAAATCAGACATCAGGAGACTACAACGGACAGTCCGGACTGCGGAGAGGATCATTGGTGCCCCCCTGCCAAACCTCCAGGACCTGTACTCTTCCAGAGTGAGGAAGAGAGCAGGTAAAATCATCACAGACTCCACTCACCCTGGACACCACCTGTTTGATCTGTTACCGTCAAGACGGCGACTCAGATCACTGGCCACAAGAACATCTCGGCACACGAACAGTTTCTTCCCACAGGCCATTTCCCTCCTGAACAGTTAACACACCTCCCAAGGCATATGCCTTAAGTGCAATACTCCCACTGTTTAGTGCAATACCCTACAACTCAGGTGATACTTATATGTAGATTTATTTATTTATAATATTCAAAACACTGTAAATATGTTCATAATCTGTAAATCTGAAAATGTCTATTCTGACTAAACCTAACTGTGATACTTTTATTCTCATATATTTTTATTTTTATTTTTTATTCTTATAATTTGTAGTATTATGTTTCTTGTTGTATTTGTATTTGTATATGTCCACTGGAAGCCTCAGTACCAAAAACAAATTCCTTGTGTGTGCAAGCACACTTGGCAATAAAGCTCTTTCTGATTCTGATTCTGATTCTGATTTAACTCAGCAAATATGATGCAGGGGGGTATAATGACAGAATTGTAATTTTTTGGTGATCTATCCCTTTAAGGATTGTAAATGCATAGGAATAAAGCCAAGCAGAGCTTTGATGGCTTGGTTGGGCTGTTCATTGCCAACGCTGTGTGTGTGAGTCCAGATCCTGGACATGCGATCAGGCCCGCCTGAGGTGTCGTGATCATTGATCTCCAGCGCTTTCCTTGCTCCTGGCATGTTCCTTTCTTTCCCTTGTTTTGGAAACAAGGTCTCTGGAGACACTACTGGGTCGATGCATAATCAAGCACATCTAGCTCCTAATGCAACGTTTTGCACGTTATATATCATTCTTTAATAGGTTTGTTTGATTAGTCATGTTAGATAGTGAGTTTTGCACAGGCAGACACCACACAGATTCTCTTCTGAGTATTACAAATTACTTTTTTCCGCTGTTTTAAGCACTTTATTTTACATAGAACATTTATTTTGACCATTAGATACTGTAACAGTATTATTCTACTGTATTTTATGAAATTTGGCACATAGATAGAGGACAGTTTGAAAATTAACCACAGCAAATTTGGAGTCTCTAACTCAATCCCTCTAGCGCCACCAACTGTCAAAAGTTGCACTTACGTTTATACTAATACATTTTATAGTATGTGGTAATGTATTTAATCAAGCACATACAGCTCTTAATGCAACATTTTGCACATTATAGATCGTTCTTTAATAGTTGTGTTTGACTAGTTGTTAGTACACCACACACATTGCATTCCGATTATAACAAATTTACTTTTTTTAGTACTATATTTTACATAGAACATATGCATATATTTTGTATAATTTTTAATATTATATGGTCATTACTGTAACAGAATTATTCTACAGTATTTGATGAGATTTGGCACACAAATAGAGGACAGTCTGAAAATTAACCACAGGAAATATGGAGTCTCTAACTTTATCCCTCTAGCGCCACCAGCTGCCCAAATTTGCATGTATGTTTATACTAATAACTTTTGAACCCTAAGAGCAAAACAAATAAAAAAAACGCTTAAATATGTCATTTTGGTGGTCAAAGATGAGTTTTTAAGGGATACAATTATTGACTACAGGGGGACTTTAAAAGATTTTTGAAAAACCCAACTGTTCTCGAAAAGCACGCAAACAAATTAGAATGAAGAGCACGCCTAAATGGAAGCGAGGCAATATCTCCGTAGCGCTTTAGCATATTAAGACGAATCTTGGTACATGCCATCAGAAGCATATATTACATCTACAATATTATGGTAATACAATTATTTTTATTTAATCAGACTAAATTAAAGGCAGTACAACAAATACTACCATAAAGAACTACATACAAATTTATTACAGTAATGGAGGGAAAATGTGCATAATTCCCATGAAAATAATGTCACCAAGAAAAAAAAAATCACTTAATTTTTAAACAAAATTTTATTTATTTATTTGTTGCGGTTTGCAGGCACATGGTCTTCAGAGAATTTAAAACTATTTTCTTTTATATAAGGTTGCATATAATATTAATTATAAAATAATTAGTCCTGACTACTGTATTTTACACTGAACATGAAGTTACAAGGATATTTTTTGTGTTGTAATCACAGACCAAGACATCTAATTATGTGAGGTCTGGATGATATTTGCCAGTGAAATGCCATTGTGAATATTACATTGGTCTCTTAGGCTGATGAAACCTGATGTAAGAAAAAACTGATTCATACATATGTAGGTTAACATGTGTGACGTATCTCCTCCTCATGGGACTAATTAACATCATGATTTAAAACCATTTATAAAGTCTATTTTTAGTACTTTTAGAAGTTTTGCATTGTGATATTATTTTCATAATCATTTACTGACTTAAATTTACCATAATGCACCTAATACCGATGGTCATTAGTGTAATGAGTTATATTTTTGTATATTCATTGTATTCTATTTTATTTAAAAATAATTATTTAAAAATACATTTTCAAAAATCTTTCATATATATATATATATATATATATATATATATATATATATATATATATATATATATATATATATATATATATATATATATATATATATATATTAGAAAAGGTGATTTACACTGTGACTTTCATTTAAATTCATTTATTTGTCATTTCCATTATTTCAAATGCTGATATTTATTGGATGGTTATTAGTGTAATGGAGTAATATTTTCCTGTATCACATTAACAATATTATAGCAAATAATTAATTGGTATTTAAATCAGAATAAATTGAAGTCAGTACAACAAATACTACCTTATGTATAAATACTTAAAATGTTGATAATATATAATTGAAAATAATGTCACAATGCAAAGATTACAGTAAGACCCTAAAAAGGCTTCATATTTTTAGGTGAAATTGTATTTATTTATTTAGGGGTGAAATAAATAAAGTCTGTTCCTGAAAGGTTTTGTGAGATTTTTGCAATGCAATGCATTTCCTCTTCATTTATTCCTTTTAAATGAGGTTTTGTAATGATATCCAAGTGATGTATTTGTTAATCACATCTAGAACATCATGATATCTGACCTGTGATGCATGAAGCACAAAACAACTTTTTTGACACCGTCTTGTTGTTTTGCTCCAGAAAACTCCCTCAGACGATTGATCGCGCACTATGTGCACCTGGCGTGTTGTGATTTGCTCTGTTATTGCTTTTTTCCTCCTGTTTTTCCTGTGAGGAGGAAGATGAGGAGGAAATAGGCTGAGCAGCAGCTGGAATCCACACACACAGGCTGGTGTGTTTGCTCTCGCCCAAAACGAGCAAACGAACACTTTTAAGTGCTTTTTTAAGGTTAACAAGATCCTCAGACCCGGGGAGGCTGACTGACAGGAGGACTGATTGCTTTTAAGAGTTTCACTGTCGACCCAAACCAGAATTTTGTGGCTTACAAAAGTATTTATAATGGTCTCATTTTGCCTTAAAAGTGTGAAATTTAACTAATAAAATATACCAACTTAAAATACAGAGGCAACTAGACATTATACAGTAGGTTGATTCCCGCTATTGTTCTGTGTCTTTATTACCTTCCTACATTTTTAAAACTATAAATGAAATATTTCATCAATTTTTTACAGGGAAATCGAGCGATTATTTATTTCATGTTCACAAAATAAATGTGAAACGTATGGGGGAAAAAACTCTTTTTTTAACGGGGAAAATATGTGTGGTTGTAAATTTTCCAATATTCCAGTAGTGAATTTATTCTTATGCTTTTTTCTTCCATTTATTCCTGAGGGTTGGGGTTTTGATGCAGGACCTGGTTTTGTTTATCATGCAAAAGTTAACAAAAGTTATTCATTAATATTAGCATGAATTGTGTGTGTGTGTGTGTGTGTGTGTGTGTGTGTGTGTGTGTGTGTGTGTGTGTGTGTGTGTGTGTGTGTGTGTGTGTGTGTGTGTTAATGAATTTGTCTCAACTTATTTCTGAGTCTGCTTCCATTTATTCCGTATATTTGACATATATTTAATATTTTTCTTCTATATGAACATGTACTTCATGTTTGTTCAGTGATCATCAGATCTCACGCCTCTATTACAGGCTGGACTCTCAGAGGAAATACTGATATGAACTGAAAGATATTTTCCATAACTAATCTACCGGGGGATTGAGTTCAGTGCTTTGAGTTTGTTCAAATAAAAGGAAAGGCTTTCCAATCCTGTACGGCTGATAGTTGAAGGGTGTTTCTGACTTCTACATCGCTGTGGATTTAAATATTTCATAAAGATGCCTAGTAATTCCATTTGCATAATCCCATATGTGGATTGCCATGCATAATTAATTTGCATCAGATTTCATCCCACAGGACATTGAAGGACCTTCTGTTTAGTCAGACCAAGAGAACCCTGGAGTATTGGACAAGTGTTTATGAAAATGGCCTGATGAAATCATGAAGGTTTGAGGATAGTGATATTTAACATCATCAGTGTCAGTAAATTACATCCCAGCTGACAAACATTTAGCTAATGTTCACATTCAGTTATGAAAAAAACGTTATTTCTGAATTTTCTCTGAACGTTCAAAGTGTCCAGTTTTTAAAATGTTCTAAAACGTGTTTTCTTTTTTTCTTGGTTATTTGAACGTTAAGGAAACATTCCATTTTATTATTCTTCAAACATTATGGAATGTTACTTTTGAGTGTTCTCAGAACATTCTGAAAAAATGTTAGATGACCATCTAACTTAAACATTTCAGAAAAACGTTTCATGAATGCTGTATAAATGTTTTCTAAGCTTTTGCACATACTAAGTCATAATTAGGACCTATGAAGTAGAAATTATGAAAAAATATGATATCATATTTGATATGATGATATGATGTCATAATTTTGACATTCAAAGTAAAGAGATAATGGTATAAAAAGTCAAAATCCTGAAATACCAAGTCATAATTGTGACATACTAAGTCATAATAGACAAATTATGACAAAAAAGTCCAAATCGTGACATAAAAAGACAAAATGATGACAAAAAAGTCATAATTATATTCAAAGTAAAAGATCATGGAATAAAAAGTCAAAATAATGAAATACCAAGTCATAATTATGACATACGAAGTCAAAAATAGTCAAAATGGTCACAAAAAGTCGAACATATGGTATTTAATGGTATCAACTTGGTATGTAATAATTATGACTCAGTATATCATAATTTTTAGTATATCATAATATACATTTCCGTGTCAAAATTATTAATATGACATAAAATAGTAACACTATATATTTTGACCCACCGCTGCTTTGGCCAAAAGGGTGGCATTTTTTCTCTTTTTTTCACCTTTTTGTTACTCTTCTTAAGGCTGAATTTTTTAAATTGGGAAATTGTTTTTGGCTGTACTGCTCAGTGACTTGAAAAACCAACATGGAAAAGAATTGTGACAGGATTGTGGACCATGATCCTGAATGAAAAAAAAATCCTGATATGATATTTTAGCTGTTTCTCCCACCACTAGTGTGTATTTATCATATGAATATGTCTGATGAACTATTACATATTCAAATAAACCTATAAAATCATTTTATATACTTATTTATATACTATAAGAGCTATAAGAATACTGCAACCTGTACATATTTCTAACAGAAAAACTTTATTTTTTGTTTTACCTGCTTTAGGCCTCAGCTCAAGGTCACATGCTATAAAAATCCTATGAAGTACAGTATGTAATAATGTGCAATATCTTCCCAAATATGTTTTTATTTTCAAGAAGATAACTGGATGCAATTCTCTGAATTCAGCATTAGAGACATGCAAGTTCACAAACAGTGCAGGAGTTCATTACAGTTTCCAGTGCAGACGGACAATTTGATGTTAGAACATTGTGCAGGTGTAGAATATTTGCCTAAATAGATTATATTGTAACACTATAGATCATATTGCAATTCTAGTGATCTGCTTTGGGACTGAAATATGAAACAGGGTTCATTTTTGTTGAATTTAAGATACAGTTCCTCCTGCATGTATTTATAAGACTTAGTATTTTTTTCCCATAGAGCCCAGATATGATTACCTAACTGGGGCAAGGAAGGACCAATCCCTCTCTCTGAGGCAGAAATCAATGCCAGCGCTGGGTTGAGGAGGGATTGCTCAGTGCCGGTGGGTCGATTCGGATTCTGTGCAGCTTTTGGAGAATTAATGCTACAAGACCTCACAGTGATAGATCAGCGCTAGTCTTTGCGCAGTGTCTTCAGGTCGTCTCAACATGTGTGTTTGCAGGAGCGGTCAAGCAATGACAATGGCTAGCCAAGCTTGGCCTGGCCATGGAAAAGATTATTAGAGAATGTTTTGCAAGAAAATACTATTTCAGTCTTTCTACTTTAAAATTTCACATTTAATTCAATGTGTTACTTGCACATTTTTTTGTAATTATTTGTGGAAATTTACTGGCAATTTCTGAGTGAAAATTGTCTCTACACTAGTTTTGTATTTTTGTTATGACACCTTTTTTTAGATACCAGTGAAAGTTTACAATTCCTGATTCCAATTTTGATACCAGAAAAAAACTAGCCTAATTAATATATAATTAATAAATGAACATTATTAAAGACAAGTAAACAGTTATGAATAAAATAACAAATTACAAGTGATAGTACAAAACATAACTTAAAACAAAGATAAAAGTGAAATAAAAAGTGCTTTTCAAGAAGGTCTTACTGTGGAAATTGAATAGAGTAATAAAATGTAAAATAACACTGCACAGTCTTCACTGTGTAAATGATATAGAGATAGGGATGTGACGGTGGGATGTAGCGTCAATTCGGGGGCGGATTGCTTGAATGGTGAGCTCATTAGCCTATTATTTTTAATGAAAAACACAAAAACAAAACAGTAGCCTAGAATGACAAACTCGCATAAATAGGCGCTTTTTCGTTTCGCGTTTTGACACCAAATATTCCGCCATCGTCTTGTCAGTCAGCTCTTCACTCTCGTGAAAAATAAATCTGAAATCTGCTGCGACTCTCGTTCGGATCACGATTTATAAAGCAGACACGTTCAGTTTTTAATTGTAGTGTCTGTTCTCTAACTGAACTAAATGATTTTTATAAATAATAAATCAAATCGACGGTGGGGTGCGGTGCCGCGGTGGGCAAGTGATGTAACCGGTGTTGCTTCTGAACACCAGTAACACCGTCAACACCGACTATCATATTAAGCCTATAGATAGAGATTAATATTGATTAAAGTTACAGGAAAGGTTTCAGTTGAGAGCAGTGAGAGATTTTCTCTTTGTCTTTTGTTGTTTGATTAACATTAATGACACAGACAGCAGGTTTATTAGGCTGCTGTCACTTTAAGACCAAATGCACGGATCTAATGACACACAAGTGTTTTCTCTCAGCTGTGCAGGTGTTCTGTGTATTTGTCTGTTCTAGTGTCAGGGGTGTCGCTAGACCCCCTTTTTTGCGTTTGCTTGCAAATATTTTGCATTCCCCCGAGAAACGTTGCGTTTGCTAGCAAAGAATTCAAAAGCTTTGCGAGCGAATGCAAAGTTTCTCAGGGGAACACAAAACATTTGCAAGAGAATGCGAACGCATTGAATCATAATTTTTCCTCCCATCTCATATTTTTTTCCTTCTCCATGTCTCTTTATGCACTCTGTACTTGTAAATGAAAAAGCAGCTCTTTTTTGTGTGTGTAGCTTTATAGTGTGTATTGTGTGTGTAGCTAAATGACTCTATACTGCAGGTATATCTATTTACATCCAAAACAGAATTTAAAAAAAGGTATTAAAAAATTGACACATTTCTTGGGGGCTTGTGCCCCAATACAGATGAAAGACTAGAAACGCCTCTGTTGAGCTCAAGAAGATGCGAAAGAGAACTCAGTTCACTATTCATGCTTCTGTAAATCAACTTGATGCTTATTCTGGCCGCACAATTTGACAAGTTTGATTGGCATGTAAAGTCGCCAACCGGAGTTCAGATAAATCTCACTACAATATCAGACAAAAACAAATTGGGATGTTTGAATAATTAAATATATAGCTAGTACTATAACTTCAGAATGTGGCTCATACAATCACATTTCAGAAGCATAACTATGCTTTTTATAATAATAAATAGCATATTACTCTGCAATTGAATGCTTCCTGTTCTTATTTGGTCTTTCCACTCATCACTGAACACACTCTGTCACACTACTTCACTCTAATGTGCTCATGCAGTGAGATTTAGATTTGTTGCGCAACAAACAGACTCTGAGGATCAGACTCCACCTCCTTCATTTATCATTTGCAGCATTATGTTATATATTTATATAATATATTCTTGTCTGAAAGCAGACTTATGATCACAGAAGGGAAGCTGATTATTATTGTGCTGTTATTTATGTTTTCTATGCTGTCACGCTATTAGTCTACTGGAAAGTGTCTAATCTAGAAGTGTTGTTCATGACTAGCTGGGTGATACAGATAAAAAAAGATATCTATTAGTCAGCCATTGTTGTCAGTTAGATTCAAATTTTAATAAAATACAGTAAGAAATGTAGTTAACATCATTTAAGATTTTTCACACAAAAAACAGTACTACCGTTAAAGTCTGGAATAATTCTGATATTTAAAAAAAATTTTTGGAAGAAGTCTCTTATGCTCATCAAGGCTGCTCAATTATGATCAGTTATTATTAGTACTCAAATTTTAATTAGCGTTCTAATTATCATCAATGTTGAAAACATTTTGCTTTGTTTTCCACAGTTTCCACAAAAATATTGAGCAGCACAACTGTTTTAACAATAATAATAATCATAAATGTTTCTTGAGCATCAAATCATCATATTAAAATGATTTCTGAAGGATCATGTGACACTGAAGACTGGAGAAATTATGCTGAAAATTCAGCTTTGATCACAGGAATAAATTAAATTTTTCTATATATTCACATAGAAAACATTTTTTTCTGATTTTTAAGCTGTAATAATATTTCAGAATATTCCTGTTTTTATTGTAGTTCTGTTTAAAGTCTTGGTGAGCAGAGACTTCTTTCAAAAACATATAAATATATAAATTATATAAATTATATACAAAAATATATAAATTATTCCAAAAACACTTACTGGTAGTGTACATGTACTTTGGCTATGAAAAATGCCATTTTGAGATTTTCATGAACATTTTTGAATGGTGACATAAACGAATCAGTGTTGACACTTTCTCAGTCACATTCAATCTTTAATGACATTTATTTTTTTATTTTTTGCCATTACAAAATCTCAGAATTGTGTGTAAACTAAAGAGATATTTAAATGAATGATTAATTTGATCAGCAGAGAAGAACAGAGGAGGTTGATATATGTTCAATAAAGGCCTTTTATTGATAAATCTCTGACATTAATGAGTCCTGCTCTTACTGAAGTTTGAACACACGGCCGCAAGTGTTTGCTGAGGTGAAGCCGGCTGCGTGACACAGATTCTGCTGAAACGTTCCTCTTTACGGCAGGGACAGATGGTGCGGGTTTGTTCTGACGCTCAACCGTGTACTGAATGGATAACACTGACCAACCTCCAAATACAAGCACAAGCACAACAACAGCCAAAGTATCCCAAAACTTTTCTGATGAGTCATTTGGCTCATACAACCTTAGAAATATGTGACCTGCATACTGCCGTTTTTGATTCATGGGCAATTTCATGTTTTTTTTTTAATCTCCATATAGTATGTTTTTATCTTTTTAAGACAATTGCTTGAACTAACTGATTTCACTGAGCCCTACAATAAAGAGTGCATGGGGGAAAAATAATTACATTCTAAAAAATCTTTATTTTTCTACCCAAATCCTGGATTGATGTAGATTTTTGGGTCATTTTTTGGGGTTATTTTTAAAGTGTTTGGGTATTTTTTTGTTACCTAAATCCTGGGTCAAACATAACAACCCAGTGTTTGGGCAGTTTTTGTGTAACCCAGATCCTGGGTCAGCTATAACAACCCAGTGTTTGGGTAGTTTTTGTATAACCCAGATCCTGGGGCAGACATAACAACCCAGTGTTTGGGTTGTTTTTGTGTTACCCAGATCCTGGGTCAGATGTAACAACCCAGGGATTGAGTTATTTACCACAGGCTTTTTGTAACCTCTTCAGGAGAGAGCAGTGCAGCTCTGTCAAAATGGTCAATGTCTTCAGTAGTTGTGAGGAGAATTTTTTTTTTTAAGTTTTTAGAGGATTTAAATTAATCCGTAAACATTAATTCATGTATGAAGTAAAACAAACAAACAAAAAAAACCCTAGTACTATGGTAAAAAAATAAATTAACCCAGTATGCTGGGTTAAATAATCAATCCAATTTGCTGGATAATTTTAACCCAACATTCTGTTGTGTACAGGTCCTTCTCAAAAAATTAGCATATTGTGATAAAGTTCATTATTTTCCATAATGTAATGATAAAAATTAAACTTTCATATATTTTAGATTCATTGCACACCAACTGAAATATTTCAGGTCTTTTATTGTTTTAATACTGATGATTTTGGCATACAGCTCATGAAAACCCAAAATTCCTATCTCAAAAAATTAGCATATTTCATCCGACCAATAAAATAAGTGTTTTTAATACAAAAAAAAAGTCAACCTTCAAATAATTATGTTCAGTTATGCACTCAATAGTCAATACTTGGTCGGGAATCCTTTTGCAGAAATGACTGCTTCAATGCGGCGTGGCATGGAGGCAATCAGCCTGTGGCACTGCTGAGGTGTTATGGAGGCCCAGGATGCTTCGATAGCGGCCTTAAGCTCATCCAGAGTGTTGGGTCTTGCGTCTCTCAACTTTCTCTTCACAGTATCCCACAGATTCTCTATGGGGTTCAGGTCAGGAGAGTTGGCAGGCCAATTGAGCACAGTAATACCATGGTCAGTAAACCATTTACCAGTGGTTTTGGCACTGTGAGCAGGTGCCAGGTCGTGCTGAAAAATGAAATCAGATGGAAGCATGAAGTGCTCCAAAATCTCCTGATAGCTAGCTGCATTGACCCTGCCCTTGATAAAACACAGTGGACCAACACCAGCAGCTGACATGGCACCCCAGACCATCACTGACTGTGGGTACTTGACACTGGACTTCAGGCATTTTGGCATTTCCTTCTCCCCAGTCTTCCTCCAGACTCTGGCACCTTGATTTCCGAATGACATGCAAAATTTGCTTTCATCCGAAAAAAGTACTTTGGACCACTGAACAAACAGTCCAGTGCTGCTTCTCTGTAGCCCAGGTCAGGCGCTTCTGCCGCTGTTTCTGGTTCAAAAGTGGTTTGACCTGGGGAATGCGGCACCTGTAGCCCATTTCCTGCACACGCCTGTGCACGGTGGCTCTGGATGTTTCTACTCCAGACTCAGTCCACTGCTTCCGCAGGTCCCCCAAGGTCTGGAATCGGTCCTTCTCCACAATCTTCCTCAGGGTCCGGTCACCTCTTCTCGTTGTGCAGCGTTTTTTGCCACACTTTTTCCTTCCCACAGACTTCCCACTGAGGTGCCTTGATACAGCACTCTGGGAACAGCCTATTTGTTCAGAAATTTATTTCTGTGTCTTACCCTCTTGCTTGAGGATGTCAATGATGGCCTTCTGGACAGCAGTCAGGTCGGCAGTCTTACCCATGATTGCGGTTTTGAGTAATGAAACAGGCTGGGAGTTTTTAAAAGCCTCAGGAATCTTTTGCAGGTGTTTAGAGTTAATTAGTTGATTCAGATTATTAGGTTAATAGCTCGTTTAGAGAACCTTTTCATGATATGCTAATTTTTTGAGATAGGAATTTTGGGTTTTCATGAGCTGTATGCCAAAATCATCAGTATTAAAACAATAAAAGACCTGAAATATTTCAGATGGTGTGCAATGAATCTAAAATATATGAAAGTTTAATTTTTATCATTACATTATGGAAAATAATGAACTATCACAATATGCTAATTTTTTTAGAAGGACCTGTATATATAACCCAAATTGGGTTGTTTTTAACTCTGTGTTTTTTAGAGTGGGTAAACATAATTTGAATGTTTACGTTCACATAATTTTGGGGCCTGCAGATGCAGATGAACTTAAATATAACAGGTGTCTTACATCACAGATCAGTTACACACAGCTTCAGCACAGGCTTAGATTAGCCAGAACGCTTGAGTCTGACGGTGTGGAAGCAGAGGGCATCTGCTGGTCTCATGTCGTACAGGATGATGCTTTGATGCCTGCTGGGAGTTTGTGTCTGTCAGTAAGGATATGACCAGTCAGAGCTGGTCCAGATATGTACCCTGATCCTCACCCCGCTGCTCCTCATGGGACTGACGGGAACAGCTGTGTCAGCGCCCCCCTTCGACTGTCTTCAAAAGTGATCTAGCTCTCCTTCAGATCACAGATGTCATGGGCAGGTGTGTTTAAAGAGGCCATATTCTACTGCACCTGTCCTTAATTTTAAGCTAGGTTTCCTGGACCAAAAAAATTGACATTACCATTCGACACTATATATTTTACCTCAGATATACAGCAAAAACAGTCATATTGTGAAATATTATTAGAATTTAAAAGAAGTGTTTTCAATGTGAATATATTGTAAAAATGATCAAAGCTGAATTGTCAGCATCATTACTCCAATCTTCAGTGTCACATGATCCTTCAGAAATCATTCTAATATGTGGATTTTCTGCTCAAGAAACATTTCTAAATATTATCAATTTCTGAAGGATCATGTGACACTGAAGACTGGAGAAATTATGCTGAAAATTCAGTTTGCATCACACATTTTAGCATACTGTATATTCACATGGAAAACAGTTATGTTGAATTGTAATAATATTTAATAATATTACTGTTTTTACTCTGTATTTAAAAAAAATGCAGCTCTGCTGAGCATAAGATAGCCTAGTTAAAACAAAAATCTTAATTATTTATTGACATACTGTATCTGTGACTCTCTCTGTATAGCCCCTTTCACACAGAGATTCCGGAAAATACACGGATAAAGTGACCTGGGATTTGAGCCGGGTTCGTTTGACTTTGGTTCATTCACACTGCCAGTGATTTTCTGCCATTCACACACAGTGCGTTCACACACAACCCGTAAAAATTCCGTAAAGACACGTGACATCGATGTGACATGTAATGTCTCAGCAGCGTCTATAGTTTGCTTATGAGCTGCGATTTCTCTCTCGAGAAACCACGCTTGTGCATTTTTTTCTCTGATTCGATCATAAACAACGCATAACGTAGGCTACCGTTTCACGCTGGCAAACGATCCCGGCTTCAGCGCCATCATTACGGCACGGCATTGATTACGGCTTTTGTTCACACAGCGTGCGTTCCGAGACTGAACACGGCAATGTTACTAGGTCCCCAACCCGGCATCGATCCCGGCATCAATCCCGGGTCGTGTTTGCGTTCACACAGAAGATGTTCTTGGCAATTTCCCGGCAATTTCCCGGGATCAACGCGCTGTGTGAAAGGAGCTTTAGTTACATCGTATAACACCAGTAGGTGGCGACTAGGGAGTGTCATCTTGAGTGAATCAGTGAATCATTTACTCATTAAAAATGAGTCCAAAACAATTGATTAGTTGAGAATTGTTCAGATAAATGATTAATTGAATAATTTACTTAACCGATTCCCAGATCCGCCCCACATCTGGTACACGTTGAATCTACATGTATCAGATGTGGCCCAGATCTGGGCAATCACTATGTTGCTGTCTGAGATGAAAGAAACAGATCTGAAATCGCATACTCTCTTGAGTAGGTACTTATTTTTTGAATAAGTAATTACTCTGCGATCGCTAAAAAGTATGTTCTATGTAGTGTGTGTAATCCTCCATGTTCTTGGCATACCAGCGACAGTTACGTCGCTTCACTGTCATTGACATATTCTTTCCCGTGGCCTCATGGGATAGTAAAGTGTCCATCATCTGTGCACTTCAGAATCTCGCCAGAAGTAGTAGGTCATCTTTCTTTTTCAGTAGGTTCTTTTTCCTTACTCTTTTACGAGTACTGTGAATTCAGACAAACTTCTTTTGTCACTAGGGGCCCTATCATACACCCGGCTCAATGCGGCACCAGGCGCGACGCAAGTGTTTTTTGCTAGTTTAAGCCTGACGCAGTTTTCATTTTCATGTCCTGCGCCACGTTGTTTAAATAATTGTTTAAAGTGCATTTGCGCTCATTTGTGTGCCCATGGGCTGCTGGTCTGAAAACGAGGTGTGTTCAGGCGCAATGTTGGCGTGTTGCTATTTTGAGGCAACTGAAATACCATTGACCAACTGAAACCTGGTCTAAAGACAATGTCGCAATATATATATTGTTTTAATATTTAAAGAGGGTGTTAGTAATGTGCGCCTATACGCTTATTTCACGCAGCCGTTATTTTAAATTCGAAAGCGAGGCTCCGGGGGAAAGAACCCCGGAAGTACAGATAAACAACAATGCCTTGGACTACCAACCTGAAGCTGCTGCCGCGATTTACACTGTTGGACGTTAATATCCAATATAGGATATGTAGATATAGTTCGTTCATGCTTCTTTTTTTACTTTCTGAAAAAAAAAATATGTATAAATGAATTTCACTGTATATAGTCTAAAGTATGAAAGAAATGTATGTACATTTTTATAATAACTAATTTCTACATTAAACACAACAGTACGCCATCGCATTCGCGACTCTCCTATGATTAAAGGCGACACTTCCGGTTTTCTTCCCACCGGAGCCTCGCTTTCGATTTCAAAATAACGGCTGCATGAAATAAGTGTATAGGCGGGTCCACAACACGCGTACACTTTGTCCCATAGATGGTCTGCTTGCGCACTTTAACCTCGCGCATGAGCAGATCCCTCGCTACAGAAGCAATCAGTTATCCCGCTCGCAAACTACATCATGTAAATAGCAAATACGCGGTGGCGCGAGCGCAACTGGCTTTTAAAGGGAATGGGAGATGAGACTCTGATTGGTTTATTGCACGTTACGCCCAAAACACACCCATTACTCATTAAGAGAATAGAGACAACCCTTGTACCACGTCGAATCCACGTGTACCAGATGTGGGCTGGATCTGGGCCGACACTATGTTGCTTTGTGGGGTTGGTCTGAATCTCAGAAATTATTCAGATGACAGTTGTGACACCCAGAGCTGTCAGGAATAATGTGATTTGAAGGCTTTAGTGGAGGTTTGGGTGGAACTGTTGATCTTGAGATATTTTGCCCTGCTGCAGCTAGTGTTAATGAACACAGGAATCAGATCCTTTTATTTATTTACCTTGGAAATGTACACATGAAGTGGCTTATCTGTGGTTATCTTTATATAATGAAACACTTTACCCAGTAAAAACATACTGGATAAAATATAGATAGGAATACAGTAAAGGTGCAGTCACATGCAATTGTTTAGTGAATGATTGTTGTTGTTGATTTTATCACATAACTGATTGTCTTGTTGTTGTCGGGATGCCTTTGGTCGATACTCCAAATGGTCCGTTAGTTGATTGTGTTTCTTGTACAAGTGTTGAGGTCAGTTTAAGACAACAAGCACTGTGTTCTCCATGACAGACTTTCATAGAAAACATTTGTGAAAATATAAACATGATGGAAATAAAGGAGACTGTTTGCATAGAGATTTTATTTTTAGGTTATTTAAGTAGATAATTGTTGCAATGATATATTTTAAGTCATGTCAACTTGACATTTTAAGATCAGTCAAGACATTTGCTTCCAAACGATTAAGTAAATTAATTAAAGCCTTGAACCAGTTGCCTTCTCTTTTTGTACTTGTGCTTTGATATTGAAAATGAAAAGCAGATACCTTCTAATACAGAAGAAAAGAGACTTCTTAAACATTTTCTGGATAATTTTTACTTTATGCCAGAGTGCCAGCAGTGAAACTAGCAAGAATGCAGTCCCATATGACCATTATATCACATATGAGATCTCTTTAAAGATGATGTGTGTCATTTTTAGGATGGTAAAACCCTTTCTCGTATCCCAGCCTAATGTTCAGAGAGATCTACAAGCCATTTGTAGGTTGATTTCCCTAATAAATATAAACACTGTGACTCAATCAAAACATTGTTTGCACATTCACCTTGATGCAACATCTCCTCAACCAATGGTGTGAGTTTGGTGTGTGTTCCAACCAATATTTTTGGTTTTGAATTGAATTGAATGAATTTTTTTTTTCTCTGACATCATCTCGATTCTAGGAATGCTTTCTCTTTGATGATAATATGGCTAAAACAAAGTTGTAGTATCTTGAAGACAATTTCATTTTTTATCTTGAACAAAAAAAAGATTTATTATAATGTCCAAGCTCTTCTTTTTTCATACAAATTTGTCTCACTTTTACTGTCAGGCTTTAAGACATAACCCATGAAAGTCGCAGTCTACATGTGCTATACAGGTCCTTCTCAAAAAATTAGCATATTGTGATAAAGTTAATTATTTTCCATAATGTAATGATAAAAATTTAACTTTTTTATATATTTTAGATTCATTGCACACCAACTGAAATATTTCAGGTCTTTTATTGTTTTAATACTGATGATTTTGGCATACAGCTCATGAAAACCCAAAATTCCTATCTAAAAAAATTTGCATATCATGAAAAGGTTCTCTAAACGAGCTATTAACCTAATCATCTGAATCAACTAATTAACTCTAAACACCTGCAAAAGATTCCTGAGGCTTTTAAAAACTCCCAGCCTGTTTCATTACTCAAAACCGCAATCATGGGTAAGACTGCCGACCTGACTGCTGTCCAGAAGGCCATCATTAACACCCTCAAGCAAGAGGGTAAGACACAGAAAGAAATTGTGGCGTGGCATGGAGGCAATCAGCCTGTGGCACTGCTGAGGTGTTATGGAGGCCCAGGATGCTTCGATAGCGGCCTTAAGCTCATCCAGAGTGTTGGGTCTTGCGTCTCTCAACTTTCTCTTCTCTTCTTTCTCACAATATCCCAGAGATTCTCTATGGGGTTCAGGTCAGGAGAGTTGGCAGGCCAATTGAGCACAGCACATGGTCAGTAAACCATTTACCAGTGGTTTTGGGACTGTGAGCAGGTGCCAGGTCGTGCTGAAAAATGAAATCTTCATCTCCATAAAGCTTTTCAGCAGATGGAAGCATGAAGGGCTCCAAAATCTCCTGATAGCTAACTGCATTGACCCTGCCCTTGATAAAACACAGTGGACCAACACCAGCAGCTGACATGGCACCCCAGACCATCACTGACTGTGGGTACTTGACACTGGACTTCAGGCATTTTGGCATTTCCTTCTCCCCAGTCTTCCTCCAGACTCTGGCACCTTGATTTCCGAATGACATGCAAAATTTGCTTTCAAATGAACAAACAGTCCAGTGCTGCTTCTCTGTAGCCCAGGTCAGGCGCTTCTGCCACTGTTTCTGGTTCAAAAGTGGCTTGACCTGGGGAATGCGGCACCTGTAGCCCATTTCCTGCACACGCCTGTGCACGGTGGCTCTGGATGTTTCTACTCCAGACTCAGTCCACTGCTTCCGCAGGTCCCCCAAGGTCTGGAATCGGTCCTTCTCCACAATCTTCCTCAGGGTCCGGTCACCTCTTCTCGTTGTGCAGCGTTTTTTGCCACACTTTTTCCTTCCCACAGACTTCCCACTGAGGTGCCTTGATACAGCACTCTGGGAACAGCCTATTTGTTCAGAAATTTCTTTCTGTGTCTTACCCTCTTGCTTGAGGGTGTCAATGATGGCCTTCTGGACAGCAGTCAGGTCGGCAGTCTTACCCATGATTGCGGTTTTGAGTAATGAAACAGGCTGGGAGTTTTTAAAAGCCTCAGGAATCTTTTGCAGGTGTTTAGAGTTATTAGTTGATTCAGATGATTAGGTTAATAGCTCGTTTAGAGAACCTTTTCATGATATGCTAATTTTTGAGACAGGAATTTGGGGTTTTCATGAGCTGTATGCCAAAATCATCAGTATTAAAACAATAAAAGACCTGAAATATTTCAGTTGGTGTGCAATGAATCTAAAATATATGAAAGTTTATTTTTTATCATTACATTATGGAAAATAATGAACTTTATCACAATATGCAAAATTTTTGAGAAGGACCTGTATATTTCACACCAGCTTACTCTCTCTTTGTTATGTGGGACAGAAAATAAGATATTTTGAAGAATGTTTGTAACCAAACAGTTAGCCATTGACTTCCATAGTAATTTTATTTATATTCTATGTGTTCGGTTTCTTGTTGCAGCAACAAGGAAACAGGATTTCTGTGCAGCAGACTTTATTAACAATAAACTTAAACTTACAGAAAAGCTCGGGAGACTGGAAACAGGACAGAACAACCAGCTTAACTTTAACATCGACAGACACTGAACAAAAACACAGGGCTTCAATACACAGAACAGATGAGGAAACGAGACACAGCTGGGACAAATGAACTCAATGACAGAAACCATAGGCCCAGTCCCAATTCGCCTACTTATACTACGACCTAAAAGTATGTACTCTTTTTGTGAAGAAAAAGTACATACTTTTGAGTGTGTAGCCAAGCTTTGGAACAAGCTTTGGGACATACTATCACGTCATCTTTAACGGACAGATCTGTTGCTGCATCCTGTCACCGTAAACTGCCCTGTCAATCATCTTGTCACAGTTAAAATCCTCCATTCAATCTAATTTGATTTCCTACCGTTTCGGAGAGAAATGTAGTCGCACGTTCATCTGCCAGTCGTGGGTCTTTCATGCGGAGAATTTGCAATTTGAATATAATGATGCATTTAAAAGGTAATGGCCAAACATATCTTTGCAAAAGTTCACAATGCTGCTGCAGATGCAATATAATGTAGACAACGTTGAATAAACATTTTCGTCAGGTTAGATACTGATAATTAATCACTCAAACCCTTTTATCTAAAACTGTCTACATAACCGCCGGACTCGCGCGTCCTCCATGTCTGTAGTTTTTTAACACTTTTCACTCGTGTTTGTAGTTCCACCGAATCCTCGTCCAACGCGCGATGGGTTGTGGGCAATATTAGCCGTTAGAGTGCATCGATCCGCACTTCGGATTCTGACCAGAAATTGTAGACCATCCGGGTATCTTTGGAACACTCATTTCAACATACTACGATTTGGGATGTACTAATTCTATTTCCCTTTCAAGGGAACTCGAGCTGCGTCAAGCTGTGGGAACGCCTCTGCGTTGTGCGTCCTGAAGCACGTATGGAATCAGCCCAATGGAGAGATGGAACGTCATAGGCGGGTGACGTCATCGACCAGGAAACTATAAAGCACCCCATAAACACAAGCGCAATAGCTTCTGTGCCTTCAGTCGCGCTATATGTGAATCTGTCCCTGTGTGAATATTGTCTGTCCTAACATACTCTGCACCACACAAACAATTTATATATATATATATATATATATATTAAGAGAGATATGGCGAACAAACAGCAGTTTAGGGAGTGTGTCCCTCCCTGCTCGCGTTATTTAACGAGTGGGGATACACACGTTCTTTGTGTTGTTTGTTTGGGAGTGTAGCATGCCCAGTCAGCTTTCGAGGGAGCTGATTGTGAGCATTGCGAGCGTCTGCCATTAAGGACGCACCGCTCCCGCCGGGCGCTCTTCGAGGAGAGCGGTTCGGTGCGCGCTCCCCGCGGTTCGGGTCCCGCTCTTGCCGAGGCAGAGCGACGACGCGTATCGTGGGGATCGCATATGGATCTCTCAGCGGGGTTAGAGACGGGCTCTGCCTTATCTCTCCCTTCACCTGTGAGATCCAGTGCCTCAGTCCCGTATTCGGAAGCACGCGCTGCGGTTCTGAGCTCGGGCTGAGGCACCAGTGTTGTTTCTATCCAGTTCTGAGGAGCTGGATGTTGCTAGTATATATAAGGGAGATGTGGAGGATTCGCCACCTTACACTCCCAAAGCGATGAGCTAGTGGAGGTATTAACAAGAGCTGTAGAAAAACTCAGCATTGTATGGCCAGTGACTAGACAGGAGTCTGTTTCTAAATTAAAATTAGATGAGAGATTTTCGCCGTCACGAGTGCAACCTCCACGCCGGTGCGTGCCGTCTTTTTTTTCCCGATCTCCACACTGAGGTGTCGAAATCGTGGGAAAAACCGGTGTCATATAGAGAAAATGTTTAGTCCCCAGACTTCAACATATTTAAATATGGTGGGGGATAAATCATATGGTTGTTCGGCTATGCCTCGCGTGGTAGAGACGCTTGCGAGTTTTCTCTCCCTCGAGGCTGCGTCATCTGTTAAGGCACCGGCATTACCCACCAAGCCTCTTATGAATATTTTGTTTTTTGTGGGTAAAGCGTATTCGGCAGCAGGTCATGTCTGCATACTATGTCTGTTATGAAGAGAAAAAAAAAAAACGGGCATACCAGGCTGACCTGCTGAGGGACGTGAGTGAGAGTGAGGAAGTCAGTGCTGACGTGGTTCGCGAACTGCGTCAGGCGGCTGATTTTTCCCTGCGTGGCCGTAGAAAGACATCTGTGGTTAAATCAGACAAATATAAAAGGGAAAGGAAAAGCTTTCCTTTTAGACACTCCTCTCTCCCCCCTGGGTTTATTTGGCGATGCTGTAAATTCTGTCATCAATAAATTCCAGGAGAAGGAAAAGCAAATAACAGCTTTTAACAAATTTCTCCCTTTTAAAAATTCATGTCCCTGGGACTGCTGGGCGGGAGCAGCCCCGGCCGTCTGCGAGCTCATCACATAGGGCGCTGAAGCAGAGTGTCGCGTCTCGTGCTCCCCCTGCTGGACAGTGGGCTCAGCCGCGGCACTCTCAGCCGAAATCTCCCAGTAATAGAACTGATCTGAGGACAGTTATATTAGCTAAGAAGGCTTCGGCCGAGAAGTCCTGGCGCCACGGCGCGCAGGACACTGAGGGTGGTTCCCGCCGAGGCGGAAAGGTGTTCACCTCTTTCTACGGTGCCCATTCCTCCTCGGTGCCCTCAGGGGCCCGTTCTGCCAACCCCGCCTTAATGCCGGGGCGCAGACGGTCCCAGCGAGCGATTTCCCGAGGGACTCTCGCTCCCTCTGAGGAGGGTTTCAGAGCGGTTAAACCAGTTGTTCCCTGCCGGTGTGCCGTTACAGGGCGCTGCGTTTGCTGCTCAAGTTACACCAGAGGCCAGTCTCGAGAGACTGGTACCCTTAGTAGAATTTCTGGAAGAGGGGAAAAGCCTTCCAAAAATATCTCATTGGGTCCTGCAGACAATAGAAAAGGATTATGCTATCCAATTCAGGTGTCATCCACCAAGATTCAGAGGGGTTCTGCCTACAGTGGTGGGCTCCGAGCAGGCTCTGGTTATGGAACAAAAGGTGAAAGCACTCCTTCAAAAGGAGGCTATAGAACGGGTTCCTCCTCCCAGTGTGGAGTCAGGCTATTACGGCCGATATTTCATCGTTCCAAAGTAGGATGGGGGGTTGCGTCCAATTTTAGACCTGCGCCTATTGAATCGCTCGATAGGGAAGCCAAAATTCAGGTTGCTCTCTATCAAGCAGATCGTGTCACAGATCAGATCCGAGGACTGGTCTGTCACGATAGATCTAAGGGACGCGTACTTCCACATTTCCATCCTTCCACAACACAGGAAGTTCCTGAGGTTCGCCTTCGGGGGTGAGGTGTACCAGAACAGGGTTCTTCCGTTTGACCTAGCTTTATCTCCCCGCACTTTCACGATGGTGGTTCGGCATCGAGATGTCGTTCTCGTTCGTATCAGGAAGTTGGGGTTGAGGCCGAACGCAAAGAAAAGTGTATTATCTCCTTCTCAGAAGACCACTTTTCTGGGTGTCGTTTGGGTTTCGGTTTCGATGCAGGCGCGACTCGCTCCGACCCGCATTGCTTCGATTCTCTCAGCTGTGAAACAAGTAAAGCTAGGCCAGCTACTTACAGTAATACAGTTTTAGAGACTGTCGGGTCTGATGGCAGCAGCGTCCAACGTTATACCTTGCGGCCTGTTGTACATGAGACCGCTACAGTGGGGGCTCAGGACCAAGGGGTTCTCCTCGAGGGGAAATCCGCTCCGCACGGTCAAAGTCACGCGGCGCTGCCTTCGTGCTCTGGTCATGTGGAAAGAAACTTGGTTCCTGTTCAAAGGTCCTGTGCTGGGTCGCGTGGCGCTAATGGCGGATGCTTCCCTCACAGGGTGGGGGGCGGTCACGAGTGGTCGTCCAGCCCAAGGTCTGTCTCAGGACCATCATCTATCATGGCTTATAAATTGTCTAGAGATGTTGGCGGTGTTCCAGGCTCTGAAACACTTCCTAGCAGACCTGAGAGGTCATCATGTGTTAGTTCAGTCAGAAAACACGTCGGTGGTCTCTTATATAAATCATCAGGGGAGCCTGCGGTTTCGCCGGCTTTACAAGTTGGCCCGTCAGATCCTCCTGTGGTCCCAAGGGAGGTTACTATCTCTGACAGCAATGTATCTTCCTGGGTATTTGAATGTGGTAGCAGTCTCCCTGTCGAGGCAGGGGCCGAGGCCGGGGGGTTGGAGTCTCCACCCCGAGGTGGTGGAGCTCCTTTGGTGAGTTTCGGTCGCGCCGAGGTGGACCTATTCACTTCCAAGGTGACCACGCACTGTCATCTGTGGTTTTCCATCAGCCATCCAGCCCCTCTGAGGTTGGACGCTATGGGGCAGCCGTGGCCGAGGTCACGTCTGTTCACCTTTTCCCCGATTGCTCTGCTACCTGGAGTTCTGGAGAGGGTTCGCCGGGACGGGGTCAGCCTACTACATAGTAGCCCCGTTCTGGCCGGCCCGAGTATGGTTTGCGGACCTGATTTCTCTCCTGGACGGTTCTCCTTTGGAGCTCCTGGTCAGGAGGGATCTACTCTCTCAGGCGGGCAGCATGATATTTCATCCCCGCCCAGTACTGTGGGCTTGGCCTCCGAGGGGGCCCAGCTCATGAACTCTGGTCTCTCAACCGAGGTTGTTGAGACCATTCTTCACTCCAGAGCTCCATCCGCGAGGAAGCTTTAGGCCTTGAAGTGAAAACTTTTCACTTCTTGGTGTGGAGAACACCTGCAGGACCCGGTTAACGGCCCAGTGGGTGCAGTGCTGGATTTCCTGCAGGAGCGCTTCTCCACAGGGCTCACCACGTCCCTTTCAGTGGAGTTTCTCTGGAGAGACACCCGCTTATAACTCGTTTCCTTCGTGGCACATTGAGGCTGAGGCCAGCAGTTCGTACGAGGGTGCCGGCCTGGGATCTGGCCATCGTATTAGAAGGTCTTTCCCAAGCTCCTCTTGAACCTATCGAAGAAGTTCCTGAGAAGTTTCTCACGTTTAAGACTATCTTTCTTCTTGCTATCTCCTCACTAAAGAGAATCGGTGATTTGCAGGCTCTGTCGGTTTCACCCTTGTGCCTGGAATTTCGCCTGGCATGGTTCAGGCTCTTTGACCTACAGTTCTGCAGGCCTTCTGTCCTCCTTCATTTCTGTCGTCTGACCAGGAGAAACTTAATTTACTCTGCCCTGTTAGGGCGTTAGACTCCTATATCCACAGAACTGCCCTGTGGAGGAAGTCAGAACAACTATTTGCGTGTTTTGGGCCACCCAAGAAGGGGCGTCCCGTGTCTAAACAGAGAATAAGCAAGTGTGTGGTCGAGGCTATCTCACTTGCCTATGAGTCGGCTGGTCAGCCTTCACCTTGGCTGTACGAGCCCACTCTATCAGGAGTATGGCGGCTTCTAAAGCCTTATTGTCAGGAGTTTCCCTCAGTGACGTTTGTGATGCGGCTGGATGGTCTTCACCGCATACTTTCATTAAGATCTATGACCTAGACTTAATTCCTTCCCCTGGGGCACAGGTGCTCTCGCCCTCTGTGCGCTAGTTCTCACATGGCGGTCACTTGGTCCTATGGCGACGCGGGTATTAGCGTTCCCACAGCTTGACGCAGCTCGAGTTCGCTTGAAAGGGAACGTCTCGGTTACGTATGTAACCTTAGTTCCCTGATAGGGAACGAGACGCTGCGTCATCCCACCATACTCCCGGCATTCCCGCTAGCGCTTCCTTCAGGCTATCAGAAGCTATTGCGCTTGTGTTTATGGGGTGCTTTATAGTTTCCTGGTCGATGACGTCACCCGCCTATGACGTTCCATCTCTCCATTGGGCTGATTCCATACGTGCTTCAGGACGCACAACGCAGAGGCGTTCCCACAGCTTGACGCAGCGTCTCGTTCCCTATCAGGGAACTAAGGTTACATACGTAACCGAGACGTTTCGAATACTATTTAGGACGGATAGTATGAGAATTGGGACTGGGCCCATAGTAACAAACAGGCTTGGGATGAACTAATGAAGGAGGAGTGGCTAGAAACTGAACACAAAGAACAGAAGAAGTCTAAACACAAACATAAACGTGACACTATGGAAGTCAATGGGGCTCACAACTGTTTGGTTACCCATATTCTTCAAAATATCTTCTTTTGTGTTCAGCAGAAGACTTTATTAAGGCAGCATTTTAAGGCACTATAGACACACTCCTGATGCAGATCCAAGATGGCAAACGAAGCAAGAGAAATGTTGATTATAAACAATTCACAGGTCACTACATTTTGAATCACATTTGATTCCTCTTCCATGGTCCAGGCTAAAACAAATGTCTTTTATGTTGTATATTGTGTGCATTTAGGTGACGGATACTAATCTAGCAGGCACAATGAGAAGTAATACAGAAAGACTATGATGGCTCTGATAGATGACTTGAAAATGAAGTGCTTTCGATGATGAACTTTGAATGGAATAATCACCGGCTCATTATTTAGAAATTATATCATTATACACTCAGATACTGGACATTAGAGTGTCTTTGTAGTTTAAATCTGTCTGAGAGAAGAAGAATAATGTGTTAAGTATAGGAACAGCATAGAGGAACATAAGCGAATTAAAAAAGTACAAATTTGTAATGGTAAAATGCCTAAAGCCTTGGTTATCTCATGTTTGAAGGAAGCAGGAAATAGGAGAGACTAGTATGCAAATGTGGTGAGAAATTTCAAATTACAGCAATGTATGAATTGCATTAGCTTGTTTGATAGCTGCACTCTGAAATTTGTTTATTAATTTAGCAGATACTTTAATATAAAGTGATTTACAAGTGAGGAACCAAAAGCTATCCATCCTATAGGGAGAGCATGAGAAGTACTATGATATAAAGTTCTATGATACAAAGTGCTATGATACAAAGTACGAAATATTATATAGATAAGATACAGATCCTAATAATTTAGTTGATATTTTATGTATTTATTCATTAAAGCAGGAAGATGAATATGCATTTGGCGTTTTTGGGTAACCTCTGTTTTTATGCAGACATCTCCAGGGTAGATTTGGAAGTAAAGGGTAAGTCAGAGCTGTAGGGGACAGATGGGATTTTAGTGCTCTGTTTAACTACACAATAGTGGCAGAGTCACCTTTGCAATGCAAAGTATAAAGGCAAAGTCACAACAGCTCTGTGAAATCTCTGAGCTATATCACGACCGCTTTTGTGACTTCAAAACTTTTGTGACTTTTGTTTTCTTTTTCATGCACGTATATTTAGAACAACCTAAAGTTCATTATAAGTTCCCCTACATTGTTTGCCAAGCTTGACTGCTGTTGACAACAAATGCAAAATGTTCAAATTGTTTTCCCCTAACTGCTATAGAAGTTTTATCAAGCCATTTTTGAAAAATGTTAACAACACGTCAGCTTCCCAACTCTTTTAAGATAGACAAAAGGATATCCAAACCCTAACATGACAGACAAACACAAGGAAATGGACCAGGACAGAAGAAACTTCTCTTGATCTATGAAATAATAAAGCACAAGAGAGATAATGTTAGGGCCGTACATAAACACTGAACACACCAGCACCATCCGAATGATCCGAAACGCCTTAATTTTATTCTTGTGTACTCCATCTCTCTGCTTCACGTCGTCACCGGGTCCAGGACGCACCAGAGCCTTCAGGACCATCAAACAGCAGAAGAGTTTTACACTGAAAAAAATTATGAATTCAAGCAGAAGTAAGTTAAACAGCTTAATCACTTCCAGAGTGTATATTAGGCATGAGATAATGATCAGAATCCATCCGATGGCCGAACAGGTGATTCTATATTTCATGGGTTTGAACTTCAGGAAGGTCACGGGATGGAGAACGCCTATGTAACGCTCCACACAGATGAAGGCCTGAAACAGAGGACGACCGACCCAAAGTACCAGTCCAAGAAAGAGCAACCCAAACTCGCAGTCACTACAGCCAAAGAAAAAACGGCGTATAAGAAAAACGTAGGAGACACAGAAGATGACCTCAACAAGTGCTGCGTTGAAGATGAAGATTTTAGTGGACTGTCCTTGAATCATCTCCTTCACGCTCAGCCATAGTATGTAACAGTTTGCTGGAAGACCAAGAAACAGGTTGATGGCGAGAGAGACGGCGACGACATGGGAGGGTAAAACGTGGCACGCACTGGAGTTTACTACGGACATTAACGGCAAGCACATTGAAGCATTTGCCACCTCAGACATGGTCATAGAGTTTTTGAAACCCTTGGAAGAAGATGGTAGGAATAAAGATCCATTAGGACTCTAAGAGTGACTATTACAAACAAATGTTCTAGTTTTAAAGTAAATTAAGAGTGTTTCCTCACCAACTTGATATCAGTCGTTTAGGTTGTCCATTGAAGACTCGAAATCACAGAAGATAACTGCTAGTTTGGCTCTGAATGGGTTGAAGGTCCACTCAATATGAGTAGTTTCATATGCTGCTAAAATACTTTATAGTTATGATTCATGACTTGGATCTTTTGAGCAGTTTTGCATTGATGCTGCATTCAAATTTTGTTTGTCAAGCTTGAGAAATGTGCATTACGCATGCAAATAAAAAAACAATTTATTACAATCCTATTTGTCAGGTTTAGAATAGCTTTGATTCACCTTAGAATCCCTTTGGTCATGTTGAATTCATAAAGTGGAAAATATAGTGTTGTAACTTTTTTGACCACTTGAATTCAGATGTGTTTTGCTAACTGAATTTTAAATGTTGTTTTTTCCATTTTTTATTAGTTTATTTTTTTAAATGTCTTTATAGTTTTTACTAGGAATCACAGTATCAAAGAACAGGGAACTCCATTGATTTCATTTGTTTGCCTTCTGCATCAGATCAACACGCATTGTGCTATATAAATAAAATGAACCTACCCTAAGCCTACCCACTTCTCAACAATATAAAACATGTAACAGGCAAATCAATGTACAGACCAAAAACAGTATAAAAGTATTACAGATATCTCATGTTGCATTCCAAGTCTTCCGAAGCCATACGATATCTTTATGTGAAGAATAGAGAGGATCTTAATGTTACTGTGAACATGAACTCACGCAGTCATATCTCATTCAGAATATACATCCGACTCTTAAGCATGACGCAATCGGAAACGAGACACATGGCAGCCAATGCCATTTCACAATTTTTAAATGTGTGCATAGGACGTACGGCGGATGGAGACTCTCTTTTGAGTCTGTTCTTCACACAAATCAAACGTTTGGACTCTGAACACTGGAATATTTGTTCTTTTTGAATACATTTATTGGACAGGTCACTCTTGTAAAGGAGTTTTTAACCTGGTTAAAGAATGAATGAAAATTTTATATTATTATAATACACATGGGTCAGTTTAGAGGTGGGGTGGGTTACGTGTCCAAACGTGTTTAAATAGCATAAATAAAATAAATGTAAATAAAATTATGCTGGCTGATAAAATTGAAATTGAATCCCAACCCAACATTTGTAATGCCAAAATTATAACTCAATATATAATTTCATCATGATGGTAACATTCCCATGACCAACTGTGTAATGACGCCAAAGATTTCTCATTGGAACCAATGGAGTTCCCTGTTTGTTGATACTGTGACACCGGTACCTTTAGCATCTTCATTGTGACGCGGAAGACACTTGACCATTCTTCAGATTTTGATGCCTTTTAGAGTGAGAATGGGTCGTGTATTCAAATCCCAAGTATGGTCAATAATAATAATAAGGTTTATCATTGTAGCGTATCTGGACAGTCTCACATGACAACCATTCTGAGTCTCAGGAAGGCTTGCCAATTTAGCTTAGTTGTCTAAGTTTTGTTACTAGCTTAAGCGCCAGAAAGTCTGGGGTGAGATTGGTTTTCTGACATCATTTACGACTCTGCGATACTCCCCAGAGACCATCGCACCCTCCTCTCGACTCACTTTGGACGCTTCAAAGGAATTCCACGAACCCCCCTGGCTGTGTGATCAATGCCCGCAGAACACACACACACAAGAACCTTTCTCCAATATCCTCACTGAAAGACTTTTACTATTATGTATTTGATGTGTTTTTATGTGTGTCTGTTTGTCCATGTCACATTGGAATAACTATGATTATATCGTAGCTTAAAGTGAATTATAAATACCTTCATTATGCATTTTAAATATAACTGTATATTCGGTTAGCTTTTACATAGCGTTTTTACTACCTGTAGAAGACTCGTAGCGTGGACAACGCGAATATGCATAAAAATATAAAGTAAAGTGTATTTTTGATAGGTTTTACTATCATTGAAGATCGAAATGTCTTTCGACTGTAACCCCTCCCCACACACACACACACCTAAGGAGCTTGCGCTCTTAGACAAAGAGTAATAAAAATTCCCGCCTGTGACTTCCAACTCTCCGGTTGGCCAAGCCGACAGGAAGAGGCTGGATTTCTCCAAGGTGATAAATATCGGCGCGCTCCACTCTCTCACCCTCTCTCCTCCTCCTAGCATCATGTAACGGATCCGCGATTTCCCCTCAGGGGATCTTTTCCTTTGTTTCTTTAAGTTTTTATTTTCCATTTTCGAATTCTCCTTTGTTCATTTCCACCGACGAGTGAAATGAACTTAGTCCGAATCATCAACCGGCAACTTCACCTCAAACGGACATTCAAAATCGCCGCGCTTGGCTCGCTCTGGAAGGAGTGAACACGTGAAGCCCGCAGGAGCTATATGTGCAAGTATCTCGTCTACTAAGCTTTCATAGCAGTAAGATTTGTTTACCCCCGTTTAGGGTGATGTTAATTTCTTGTGGTCTCTCAGAGGGTTTTGTCCAGGTGAAGTTAGCAAAACTGTGATCCTTACGGATCTCTCTCTCTCCCTCTCTCTTACTTCTCCTCTCTTCTCATCATCATGTAACTGCTCCGCGTGCCTTCGAAGCAGCCACACCACAAGCCAGTGCAAATGTATAGATATTCGTATCGGGCTTTAAGAGCATTAAGATGTGTTTCCCCGTGTTGTCCCCTAAAGGTGTTAAGGTCTGTAATTTGCCACTGATCCTTCCAGATTCTCTCTCTCTCATTCTCTCTCTCTCTTTATTGATGCATTCTCTTTCATTGTCGTTGCCATTATTGTGTTTGTAAATACATTTATTGTAACGTTAGTAACTGTATACGTAGTTTTCCTTTATTAAATGCATTATATTCATTTATTGATTCTGTCTTTCGCTCACATACAAGTCCCTTTAATGTATAAAGATCCAAAGCTACGTGCTTTACAAATTTATTGATAGCCTACTTAAAGAATCGTTATAGAACAGGAACGCTGTTTCTTCTGGCCAGAGAAATAGCTTCTCCTGAAAGTCTATAAAGTAGGATCATTTTGTGAGGTTTGATTGAGATCGAATGATCAGGTTTTTGCTGGACAAAAAGGTGATTCGGTCACAAATTAATCCCCTTAAAGATTATCCCGACGATCGATCTATGATAGCCATAATTTATATATTAAATATTTAATTATAATCCGTTTTGATTAAGTATTGATATACAATTGAGCTAATTTTAACCGGTCTGTAAAATATCTACATATGCAATTAATTATAATCATTTGTGTTAATTGCCTAGGTACATATATAAATGCAGATGCAGGGAAATATTATCCCTTTTAGGGAGATTTAACATGTATGATTATCTGGGTCAACCCGTATGAATAATTATTAATTGAAAAATTACTTATTTTTGAATACACGTCCCCAAGAGTGACCCAAGTTTCCTTACATCATATAGCAAGCAAAAGTAAATAGTGACAGAACGGTAAATGACATAAAACAAGGTTTCTGATAAGAGAGAGGCAGAGATTGTCGGTTTAGACATTGTCTGTAATTGGTAAGGTGTGATTGGTCTAAATTATTTTGTCATTTAACTTTTCACTGTAAACGATTGTCTCAGTGCTGGTCAGGCTGGACCACAGTTTGGTGGGTGAGGAATTTATTCTTATATAAACTTGATTTACTGTGGTTGATTTCCATATGTATGGCTGGCCCAATCCTTGAAAGAAACAGATTTAGATCTTTTAAGTGTACAAATGTCTACAGTACAACCCAAAAAATGTTGTAAGATTTATATACGGCCCAATGGAGCATTCAGAAATCTGTGGAGGAAGACAGGGCTTATTTCTGTCAGGACCACTATTGTCAAATACGATTGACAGCATACAGTTAGGATTGGCGGTGTGGTTCTGTTCTGGGTGAGAACTCCCTGTGCATCCATGCAGCCTAGCATAGATAAGAGCAGTAAAAACCCCTCTTAGCGTAACAGAACAGAAGTAACATGAAGATATCCAGATATCATTAATTCAAGATTTTAAAATACAACATAATTCAAGAATTTATTCTGATTCGAGGGGAATCAGAATGCCAAATCCTGACTGACGAGAGGAGGAGCTGGGGATGGAGGAGGGTAATGAGCTCCTGAGAAACGCGATAGCAGCTGATAATACTGAAGGAGCTTATATATAAATATATATAACTGAACTGAAGCAACGCTAGATGTTTACTGTCCAATGTTTTAGCTACACAACAGTGGTATTCAAAAAGGGCCCATTTCTAGTCACATTTGCAGTTCAAATTAGAGCAGCAGATCTCTCCGATACACAGCTACACCAGACAGGCAACAATGACGAGACCAAGTGCACATTTGATTGGATTTAATGTGTATTTTTTAAATAAAGATATTTAAAATAGTCAGTAGTCAGAAGCATATTAACCCTAGGCTATTTTGTTGAATGAGTTCATATTAATGAAAGAAAGGGTAAAAGTATAGTTTTGTCCTCTGCTGGACAAGAAGTTTCAATAAAACAATTTTTTCAATGTTAACAAAAGGGCAGTTTTCCCATTCTATTGAGATGGAGGACAGGATACATAATCCCTAACATAATCCCAAAGGCCACGGAAATAGACCAGGATAGGAGAAACTTCTCTAAATCTAAAATATGATAAAGAACAAGAGAAACAACGAGAGGACCATATGTTAGTGATGAAACGACCAGCAGGACCAGAATGTTTTGAAAAGCCTTGATTTTGTCCAGGTTTCCTCCATTCCTCTTTTTTCCGCCTTCACCAGGTCCAGGACGCAGCAGAGCCTTTAGGACCATTAAGCAGCTGTACAGTTTTACAAAGAAAAAGAATAGTAATTGTGGTAGAAGTAAGTTGTAATGTTTAATCACACCCGTTGTACAGATTACACACGAGGTAATAATAATAATCCAACCGATAGCGGATATGGCGATCCTGTATTTCATGGGTTTGAGCTTCAGGAAGAGCAGAGGATGGAGAACCCCTATGTAACGCTCCACACAGATGAAGCTCAAAAACAAAGGACGACCGACCAAGAGAACCAGTCCAAAAAAGACCACTGGGAACATACAATCAATGCAGTCAAAGAAATATTCTGGTATAGCAAAAAAAAGAGAAAAACAGAAGATGATTTCAGCGAGTGCCCAGTTGAAGTCGAAGATTTTAGTGGACTGTCTTCGAATCATCTCCTTCACGCTCAGATACAGGATGTAACAGTTTGTTGGAAAAGCAAGAACCAGGTTGAGGGCAAATGCGATTGTGATAAAGTAGGAGTGTAAACCATTTAAATTGGTGGAGTTCACAGGGAAAAGTGATGCCCTACATGTTGAGATGTTTGTCATCACCAGCATGTCCATTTTTGTTTAGTTTTTTTTTTTTTTATCTGTTAAAAAAGAAAAATAACTATGTTGAAGAACAAAATATGAATTAGTTAAGTCAAAAAAAAAAGTTTCAAAACAAGTTTAAAAAAGGTAATATTATTATATAATTTATTTCCGGTCGTTCCCAACAAGCACGGTCTCTATAACTGCTATGACTGCTGAACGTGTTGAATGTGAGCTGTAAAGATCTCCTTTCGATTAAATGAGGTGTCTTTGACATATTGAGCAGCTTTGCATTGATGCAACATTCAAATTCTCATTTTCAAGCCCATTTTCAATTCCATATCAGGCATGCAAATGAAATGTATTTTGAAATGTATACTGTGTAAACAACATCCACCTGTTCACATAATGTCCGAATCTACAATATGACCCATACTTCTGTCATATCTAGGTTTGAGCTTTGTTTCATGGTTATGTTTTATGTCCTTTATTTTGAAGTTTTCCATTGTCATGTTCCTGGTTTTGTCATGTGCTCCTGTCATGTGCTCCCCTTGTCATGAGTCCTATGTTGTCATTGGTTAATTGATTGATTGATTGATTGATTGATTGATTGATTGATTGATTGATTAATCTTTATTAATCCCGATAGGGAAACTGGTTTGCCACCAACCATACAGCCATCAAACACGATACACAACTAACAGACAGATAAATAAATAAATAATTCTGCATTAGGAAACTAATAGACCCTGATTAGGAGACACAATTTGAAAAAAGATTCAATTTCACAGTTCAACATAAAAAAAAAAAAAACTATAAAAACAAGAGTAGACTAATATTCAACAATTAACAGTGTTCATTAAAATATCTGACCGCTGCGGGAACAAAAGACCTTCTCATGCGCTCACTAGAGCACCGAGGCATTACCAATCTCTCACTAAATGAGCTTCTAAGTCCTTTAAACAAATTGTGTAGTGGATGGCCTTCAAAAAGCAGGACAATTTTTAATTTCGAACTTATCCTCTTCTCCACAGTCACCTCCAATACATCTGGGTTAAGACCAATAACTGAACCAGCTCTCTTGATCAGCTTATTTATCCTATTTTTGTCCTCAGCAGATATATTGCCCCCCCAGCAAAGTACAGCATAAAAAAGAACACTAGCTAAAATCCCTTGATAAAAAACATTTAAAAGCTTTGTGCTAATGTTGAATGATCTGAGTTTTCTCAAAAAGAACAGTCTCGACTGAGCCTTCTTCATTAGGACATTAGTGTTATCTTTCCAGTTTAATTTGTCATCCAGATGGACACCTAGAAATGTATATGACTGCACAATATCGATCACCTGACCATTAATTGTAACTGGAATGACCTTCTCTTTTTTCTTTCTGAAATCAATCACGAGTTCTTTAGTCTTCCCTACGTTCAGTTTCAAAAAGTTTGACTCACACCAGCTATAAAAAGACTGAACCTCCCTTCTGTAAGCAAGATCATCGCCCTGATTAAGTAGACCCACTAAAGCAGTGTCATCAGAGAATTTTTGTAACCAGCAGGATGGCTGACTATGTCTATAGTCAGCGGTGTAAAGTGAAAATAAAAATGGGGATAGAACTGTACCCTGAGGTGCTCCAGTATTAGTTAAAATGATATCAGAATGTTTGTTACCAATCCTAACAAACTGTGGTCGTGCTAAAAGGTACTCTAGAATCCATGCAATGGTTGTATTATGCAATTTAAAATCAATTAATTTATTAGCTAAAATATGTGGCTGTATAGTATTAAAAGCACTCGAAAAATCAAAAAACATGATCCTAACAGAACTGGCAGTAGTTTGAAGGTGACTGTAAATATTGTGAACCATAAATAGTAGTGCATCATCTACCCCCACTCCCTTCCTATACGCAAATTGCAAAGGATCCTGAAAAGCAGACACATGCCTAGTCAGATGATCCAATACAATCCTCTCAAAACACTTCATAATCTGCGAAGTCAGAGCTATAGGCCTCAGATTAGAAAGATTGCTAGACGCCTTAACTTTTTTGTGAATAGGGACAAGACAAGACGTTTTCCACATAACTGGGATTTTGGCAGAAGACAGAGACAAAGAAAACAAAGAATGAAGGACGGAGCACAGCTGATCAGCACACACTTTCAGGGTACGTGGATGAACACCATCAGGGCCTGCTGCCTTATTTGGTTTAATACGCCTTAACTGCTGACGAACCTCTTCAATGTTAAGAGTAATAGCTGGACTACAGTCCTCAGACCTGCTCTGCCTAAGGTTAGAAAGAATATTCTCATGAAGTGAAGAAAAGTCTAATTCATCAAACCTTGCAAAAAAAGTATTGGCATCATTAGCCTGTAAACCCAAATTACATAAATTGGGTTTACTGGTCCCATATCCAGTAATAGACTTCATACCATTCCATAGTCCTCTTGTATTGCTACAGGACATATTTCCCTCAACCTTTTCCTTATACTTTAATTTGCCCTGTCTGGTCATTTTTTTCAACTCTTTTTGGGCACTTTTAATTCTTTCTTTATCACCATTGTAGAAAGCAGCTTTCTTTTTATTTATAGCAGCCTTAACTTCTCTGGTGACCCATGGTTTATTATTGGGAAAGCTTTTAATTAGTTTACAAGGAATTATGGATTCAACACAATAATTAATATAACAAGTCACTCTATCAGAAATACTGTCCAAATCACTGTCTCCATAAAAAAAAAAACAGTCCAATCTGTGCACTCAAAGCACCCCCTTAATGTTTCACAGGCATCCTCTGACCAGATGCGCACAGTCTTTGACGTTATCGGCTGTTTCCGTATCACCGGAGTATATTTAGACATTAAGGTTATCAGGTTATGGTCCGATCTACCCAGAGGAGGAAGCGATTTAGCTACATAGCCATCCTTAACGTTCGTATAGAACAAGTCAATGGTTTTGTCACCCCTCGTAGGACATGTCACCATTTGTTTAAAAGACGTAGAGTGGTAGAGAGAGAGCTGTGATTAAAATCCCCATTTAAGATAACCAGGGCGTCTGGAGAGGAGCGCTGTAAGTCATGCGTGATTCTCGAAATAGTCTCAGTGGCACGTTTCCCATTACCCGATGGGGGAATATACACCACCATGACAATGACATGGGAGAACTCCCTGGGTAGGTAGTAAGGTCGACAACTTACTGCAATGAGCTCATTGTTCGGGTCACAAACTCTCTCTTTTACCGTAACATGTTGGGTATGACACCACCGGTCGTTCACATACAAACAAACACCTCCACCTTGCTTCTTACCCGTATTTGCTTGATCTCTGTCCATCCTATGTAGTGCGAAACCTTCCATCTCCACGTGAGAATCAGGTATCCTGTCGGTCAGCCACGTCTCAGAAAAACAGAGTAAACTGGTCTGCCGGAACATGCGATCAAACTTCATACAAGCTGTCAACTCGTCCGCCTTGTTGACAAGGGAGCGGACATTCCCCATAATAACCGAAGGTAGAACAGGTTTATATCCCGCCGACGGTTTCCTACCCGAACACCTCCTCTGCTGCCTCTCTTCCTTCCTTTGGCCCTAAGCTTGATATCTGTCAGATCGGCATCATGATCCAGTAATCCTGGTACAGAAACCCGCAGCTGAAGAAGCTCATGCCGGCTGTACATTATGAGAGGCGGGCCGGGCTCTCTCATCACCTGGAATGTTGTTTGTGCGGCTTTCCAAACAAGCAATGTCCACAGCCACAGAAGGCAAACAACGTCCGATTGTTGAATAAAATCATAATTATGTCATCAGGGATCAATCACGCTAATAATCCAGAATTAAATGACTTCAGAGGAGTCACAAAAACACGTGAAATAACATAAAAACACGTTCAGACACACAGTGGTAGCAGAGTCGCCAGCAAGGGGGCGGCGCCTCAATAAATCAATAAATTGTCTTGATTATGTTCACAAGTGTGTCTTGTTTAGTCACTAGTCCCTGTGTATTTAAGCCCTCATGTTTGTCATGTTACTTGGTCTAGTATTGTCCCTGTTACCATTGTCGGAAAACCATGAACCCAGCGGTTCGTCTCCTTCGTATTCCACAAGACAACCGGGCTATTGAGGATTATGTGGCAGACTTTTGTGAACTGTGTCACTAAGTTGTCTTTATTGAGATTGCCTTTTTAGAGAGTCTGAGGTGTTTTCTGGACCCTTGAGTTGTTCTGACATGCTCTGACATTTGTGCTTATTTCTGTTACTTGTAACACTTTCATGGCTAAAGTCAGATTACACTGTATTACACAAACTCTGCTACAATAATATGTGAGCAGCATGTATGTAAAAGTTTTTAGTTTTGAGAAAATTATGTTTATAGGTACCTTGCTAAGTTCATGGAGGCCAATCACTCCTTGCTTCTTTAAAGGGATAGTTCACCCAAAAATGAAAATTCTGTCAGTAATTACTCACCCGTAAGACCTTTGTCCATCTTCGGAACACAAATTGAGATATTTTTGATAAAATCTGAGAGCTGGATCACTCCTCCATAGGCTTCTAAGGGATTGAAACTTGTTCCCCGAAAAATTATTAAAGACAAAGTTAAAATAGTCCAAGTGACTACAGTGGCTCAATCTTAAATTTATCAAGTGACGAGAATACTTTTTGTGCACAAAAACAAACAAAAATAACGACTTTATTTCAACTATTCATTTCCTTTGAGTCAGTTTAAGTAGTCGATAGCGTAGCGCTACGTCACACGTAGGCTCACTATTGGCCGACGCTGGTCATGTGTGTGATGCTTGTGACGTACAACACAGAAGCGCTGCGCTGTTATACTAGTGAACTCACTCGAGGCGCACAGAGAAGGAAATGAATGGTTTAAATAAAGTAGTTTTTTTTGCGCACAAAAAGTATTCTCGTCGCTTGATAAACTTAAGATTGAGCCACTGTAGTCACTTGGACTATTTTAACGATCTCTTTAATAACTTTTCGGGGAACAAGTTTCAATCCCTTAGAAGCCTATGGAGGAGTGATCCAGCTCTCAGATTTAATCAAAATAATCTTAATTCCTGTTCCGAAGATGAACGAAGGTTGGAACAACATGAGGGTGAGTAATTACTGACAGAATTTTTGGGTAAACTATCCCTTTAACTCCCTGCACATCCCTGTCTTCCTGCACTGCCGGTGTCTCCCTGGAGGTGTTCAACCTGCCAGGTCTGCCCATGCTCCATGACCTAAATTGACCATCTCATTTATAAAACTGTGCATAGGATCCTTACTAAAAGCGTACGTGCGCCCGAAAGACTAAAATGCCGCAACGGCAAAAAATATTCTGACTTATAAAACCGTGTACGCCAGAACCTGCACAAAATTCCCTTTATAAATCCCAGTCAACGGAAGATTGTGCGCACATGCGTCTTCCACCCCGAAATAACCATATATAGAGCAGACAATGCCCAGTTTTACTATGCATATCCTCATCTGCATATCATTTGCATATGCATATTCATCCACGTGATACCATGTTTAACAGTACAAGACATTAGGAAAATATGAGATATGGATGTGCCTTCACATTAAATTGCTAAAAATAATCAAGTAGCCTATCCTTGCCTTGTTTTTGAATAAATAAATCAAATAGTATAAAATACATTTCAGAGAAAGTTTTTCTCAATCTTTTCCTCTGGCCAAACAGTAATTTTAATTGATTTATATTTTTAATGGAAACAGATAGGCCTTATTGTGTATTATTTGCGTGAAAATATTTCCTCAGACAATCTACTATTATCATGGTAAGCATGCCACAGGAAAAGTGTGCAAAAGCTTTGCATCCACAGCAAATATTTATATTTATATTAGCATATAATTTTTTTTTTACTTCTCAGTACTGATTTCATGTAATTTAAGTGCTTAACTCCATTAATGAGAATGGCATATTTAATATAAATGTATATATCAGATGTAAAGCATAGTATAAATCATTATTTTATTTTTTTAAACTGTTATTGTGAACCTGCACAGTATTTATGATTAGGTCTCATAATGAAGGTTTACGATTTTCCTTTATTTGCTATTAGACAGCAGTCAGTTTGCTTCAAGTGATAGGCTAGAGTGAAATTATATTTGTATTATCTTGCTGTATATGTGTCATTTTCTTTTAATTTTCTGTCTAAAAGTGATCAAAAAGCCATTTAACCTCAGCTCACCATCGGTTTCGGCAAACAGCTCCATCTCCAAAATGTTTGTACGCATGGGTCAGAGTTTGCGTGCAGGTGCGCATATTTTCCATCAAGTTTGTTTTTTATAAATCACAACTTATGCGTCGGAAGTGGCGAATGCCTCTTTCAGGGCCTGTTTTGTGCTTACGCAATGGTTATAAATGAGGCCCCTGGTCTTGTTCCCCTTCATGGGCCTGGGCCTGCATCCATCCCCCAAGATCACTTTGATCCAAAATATCTGGATTAAACTGATTCCATCAGAAGGGTGGATTCAGCGTGGATTTCATGCCCAAAATGTAATGAAAACTTTAAAAATGTATCAAATAATACTATATTTGGATCATGCAGTATCTTGCAAGATATCCTATTTATTCATAAGGTTTTAATTTTATTTGTTCATCCGTCAGGCTACAGTGATTAGGTAGGCTTTAACGTATTCAGCCTTTCAGTATAGGCCTACAGCAAAGTAGAAAGAGTTTGGCCTCATAAAATAATCCCCCAAACAGCTGTCAAAATTGACCAAAAACAAATTTTATTCTGTCACTAATTGATATATATATTCATCACAATCGAAAATATTTTCAAACAAAGATGATGATTACAAGGCACTTCTGCAAAAAGAGACTGAAAGGGCAGAAGCACAGCTTCGTCTGGCAGAGGAACAACTGACTCTGACCAAACTGCAGCAAACCAAGGCCAGACTTGAGATCCGCCTCCTAAAGGCTACGCTCAGACAAGGTGGTCTCTCCACATCAGATGAGGAAGTCTGAAATTATTGTGGAGTATTTGACATTAAGTCTTTTTTTTTTAATTCAATACATCTATATTTGAAACTTGTTATAAATATCCTCAATGTACAGTGTTTGTGTTGTAGGTCTCAGATGAGCGGACTGCTGGAAGAGGATGGGGTGGGGTTTTTCTTGTTTTTAGGTTTTTTTAATTGTGTGTTTTCATTTCAAATAAAAATAAATGTATATTGACCCCACACTGGCTATTCTACTTGTTGCTCTTTACATAGCCTATCTATAGTTCTACATTGTGATTTCCTATCCTGTTTGAGCACTGGTTATCCAGATTTGGTGATCCTGAAAGGTTCCTATCCGGATCAGATTGATCCAATCCGATGTTGCTTTGAAAAACTGTCTCAAAAGTAACCTGGATTACGTGATCACGGATCGCAAAAAAAAGGATTACTAAATCCGGATTCGTCTTTATCCGGATTAAACCTTTTGAAAAACCGGGCCCTGGACTTATGGTTAGTCTTGTTTTGGATTTATGTTGGGCGTCTGGAGCCGCCCATAGAGGGGGGTTTCTGTCATGTATAGTTTGGAGTTTTGTTTCATGTTTTATGTCCTTTATTTTGAAGGTTCCCCATTGTCATGTTCCTGGTTTTGTCATGTGCTCCCCTTTGTCATGTGATCCTGTCATCTGCTCCCCTTGTCATGAGTCCTATGTTGTCATTGGTTAATTGTCTTGATTATGTTCACAGTTGTGTCTTGTTTAGTCACTAGTCCTTGTGTATTTAAGCCCTCATGTTGGCTATGTTACTTGGTCTAGTATTGTCCCTGTTACCATTGTTGGTGAGTTTCGAGTCGAGTCGAGTCGAGTCGAGTCGAGTCGAGTCGTCTCGTCTCGTCACAAGTCTCGTCTCGTCACGTCTCATCAAGTCAAAAGCAAATGTGCCGTGACTTCGAAATAATCCGACTTTAATCCGTCTCCACGGTGAACCCGAGTGGTCAGAACAGTGTAAATGCAACAAAACCTGGGCCAAACATGCATAAAAACACCTTTTACAAATATATTGCAAATTTTTAATTGAAAGTAAAATCTTTCAAATGCAATTATCTAATAAGTTTATCAAGTATCTATAGGTTCTTTTATTAGTTTTCAGGGTTTGTTTTGTTTGTTCTTTGAATGGCACAGCTAAACAGACCAATAAGAGACTGTAATAATGTGTATGGGTCAGGCAGGTCAATTTAGCTCAAAAGGAATTATTGATTAATTTATAAGGAATCTTAAAACAATCACTTAAACGGCCGAGCTAACGACTCGTCCAGCTTTCATTTGAACGGGCCGTAGCTATCAGCTCTAAACGGATATACATATCCAAACTATAGTGAAACACTATATATTAGCAAGGTAATTTAGATCAACAGTTTAAGACATTAAATTCGTAAGCACATAACACAAGAACAATTATATTTAAAGGGGTGGTAAAACACGATTTCACTGGTCTAACTTTAGCTAGTGTGCAATGTTGCTGTTTGAGCATAAACATCATCTGCAAAGTTACAGCACTCAAAGTTAAAAGCAAAGGAAGATATTTGCTTTTAAAAAATCTATTTCTAAGGACTACAGCAAACAACCGGTTTTGGACTACACGACATTCCATGGGATATGCTGACGTCAGCATATCCCATTATTTACATAAACCCCTCCTCCAAGAATACTTAATAAGATGGGCGAGGCCATTTTATATTGCTGTTTTGGAGATGAGTTGTCGCAATGCCGTCGAAACGCTGCTGTTATTTTCATCCGGATTGCAGGTCCCCTTTGTTCAGCCTTCCTAGGGACGAGGGAGTTAGGGATCAATGGTTAAAATTTATTTTTAACTCGGTCCCTCATAATTATGACCCAAATCGCTGTCTGTGCTGCACATGTTACGGAGGAAAGCTTCCACAATCTTCGCAAGTTCAATGCAGGATTCGCACAACGGCTTGTGCTGAAAGATGGAGCAGTTCCAACTTTAAAAACAGAAGCTTTTGTTTACGAGCCACAACCTGTAAGTACGATTTATTTTTCGTCGATGTGTTTTCCTGTGGGCCTAATAGTTCGTATTGTTAATTGTACGTTGTAGCAAGGAAGTAAACAAATGACAACGCTGTTTGGCTCTGCTGGTTTGTTAAATGCTCATTCATACTTAACGTTATCCAACAAACACCTAATGTTTCGAACTTGGAATTAGTGTAAATTATTCTTTGATTAGAGCTTTTATGTTTATCTACATGCTTGTTTATCTACAGGCATGCTAAACATGGTTATGTGTTTGATTTGGCAGCCGATGTTTAGTGTTCGTTTTGGGTTAATAGTTCTGTCGACAGATATTTGTCTACAATCGTTCTAAAAATACAAATGTAACGGTGGCATACAGTCAGAAACGATCACTATAGATCCGCAGTCTTTACTCAGAAAAATCCCTTTGAGGACTGTAGTATAATTTGTTAGAACGATTATATGAAATTCTTGTTTATGAAGCTTATTTTTTTGTAATTCTATAATAATTACTACAATTAAATAAAGCAGATCTAAAAAGTAATGAGAGAACAACAAAAAACAAACCTTTCTGAAACGTTGTTTAACAGCCGTTCTTGAACAGGTTCTGCTCGGTCATCTTCACTAACGTTTCCCCGGGTCCGATTGGTTTTATTGACGCCATTGTTTATAATACACCAAAGCGCAAACTACCGGTTAAGGCAAGGGGCGTGACGTTTCCGGGAGACGTGCACTAGACGGTTAGCGAATCACAACACACTGGGCCAGCTAACCAATCTGAGCCCATTGCGTAGTTTTGAGGGACTGGCTTCATAGAACCAGGAAACCATCAGACCGTTTTTACAAGGAGGGGAAGAGCAGTGTAGAATAAAGGTAAAATATATGAAAAATAATGCAATTTTTAAAAAACGAAGCATGAACACGTTACAGTGCACCCCACAACACAATCAAGCCTTCGAAAAAATGCGTTTTACCACCCCTTTAAAATACAAACAAGACTTTATTGATTAGGCTATTCTAACACATACAACTAATATCTAACACAATCAGATGCACACACACACACATTCATATAATTTGCAGAAAGAAAGAGTGAGGGAAAAATTAGTTTTAAAAGTGAGATGATGAAATCCCAAGTTTCTATATGCACTTATAAGACATGACCTGAATAAACCATCAATCATTAATTTAACCCTTCTATCATTTCTTAGGCGGGGTTATTACATTTTATATCAAAGCACCAGTTCAGTTAAGAGTCTGGAGGCTTCTTGCTTGTCTTTGCGTTCCTTTGGGGATTACTTTTGTCGGCGTAAAAGGGTGTCTCCTCGTGCGTGGATAGATGTCTTGGGCGGCCAATCACGTGGTGTGTTGGCGATGGATGAAAGTCTTTGAACTTGGAAGCGGGCTTTGCAGTCGAATCGTTTAACCGAAACTTTGCTGCAAAACTTAACTTAGAACCGAGACTCTCAACAGAAAAGAAAATAAAGCTAAGAAAGAGAAAGAAAATTGAGACGAGAGTAGTTAGATGGCTTGAATGAAGCTGTTTAACCCATGTTCTTCTGATCTTGATTTGGGTTCTTTTGTTTGCTGGTCTACATGGTTACTCGTCTGTCCGGTTACCCCGTCATGGATTCTCCATGACTTCTGTAAATCTACTCTAGCGAACAACTATCCAACTCAACTCAACTCTGTTCGGGTCCTAAGATTTTAAACTCAAATGTTTGTACAGCCTCCTGGATGAGTTCTGACCAATTAGGCACTGTCTTTATTTGAGAGGTGGCATTCTCTACACCTATCATCGTAAATCATGCGTTGCCTGTGATATCTTTACTCTCCAGTGTACAGAGGGTACAGTTTAGACATGATTCCTATTATAAGAACACAAAACATTTTACACAGATTTCAATCAAGCCATCTTCTGAATTAAGAACATATGATCGTACTGATAGGAAACAAGACACACTTTCATTCAAACATCTAATAGTTATAACAATTACATGACTTGTATGTGATCTTAGCATAATAGACACATACAGAGGTTGTAGATACATTATAGGATTATGTAGTTGAACAATGTTTGATTATAAGTCCGTCAATAATTGTTTTGGGATGATTTTATGTATTTTTATATGTCAAGTCTCAGTCTCTGTGGTTTTAAGAGATTTCAACCCTGGGGTCGTTCAGAGGTCCTTAAGAAGGAGGAGGTCTGTTTTCAATCCTTTGTCTTGGGATCAAACAACCTCTGCCGTTATCTTGGTGGGTCCCGAGGCCGTGCAATCTCTGAACCAATCAGTCTTTTCCAAACTATCTAACGTTGACAACGTTCTTCCTTTAGTTGGGCACATCTCTTTGAAGCTTTCATGGTCATAAAGTTCTTAGCTGGGAGTTTTCGTTGGTTAGTTGGGACTGGTTGGAGCCCACTCCATTTATGGCCCTAGATTAGACTGGTGATTTGGGAGTCTGGAGTGTTGAGTTCTGTGTGGAATTATGTTTGAACGAATCACCTGGAAGATTCATTTGTGTTTGGTTCGCCCTCAAATCCTACAAGACTATTAACTACTATTATCAATTTTAATTATACTAATGTCTAATTAAAACGTTTACAAATGTTTAAAACTGATCAGAGATCAGGTAAAACCCACAGACACTTGTTCAATGGTTCTCAGTGTCTCCTCATGGTTTTATGGGTTGACAGAGATAATCGCCCCCAGTGATGAACCATTGAAATGTCTAAGTGGTTTGAAACGTTTTGTAACAGTTATGACGTAATGCAGCCTCGTTTACTGAAATCACGTGACTCTGGCAGTTTGATACACGCTCCGAACCATTGATTTGAAACAAAAGATTTCGAAACTTCATGAAGCAGTGTTTTGAAATTGTAATCAAGCAAGTGAATAGTTTAATGCTGAAAAAAAAGAGAAATCCTGACATGCAAATTAAACAGCACCTTTTTTTACAACCACACTATTTTCCATGCTAAGTATCTTTGCCCATTTTCACAGTAAGATTATAGAAATAACACTGTCCGATGCAATTACATAAATATACCCAGCTAGCAAAAAGTCGTGTATTAGACGTTGAATAGACGTAAATCTTCAACATCTAATTACGACTTTTCAACGTTGAAAACAGGTCGATCTTCAACGTCTAAACCAGTGTTTCTTAACCTCTCCTGCAGGGACCCCCTGACAGGACATGTTTTTGTTTTAACCCTAAAATGGCACACCTGATTCAATTAATTAAAGGCTCAAAGGCTTAATGTGTAGCTGACTAATTGAATCAGGTGTGCCATTTCAGGGTTAAAACAAAAACATGTCCTGTCTGGGGGTCCCTGCAGGAGAGGTTAAGAAACACTGGTCTAAATGGAATATGTAAAACTCTTTCAATTTATTTGAGATAATAATGAACATGGTTTGGTCATTTGTTTTTTTCTGTTATTTTAGCACGTATAACAGACTTATCCTGTCTTAGATTATCATTTGAAAACATGTGGTATCTTAGATGATCAGTTGAAATCACGTTGGAAACTAATCCAAGGTGGACCGACTTATTTTCAACCAAATTTCAACGTTGAAAGACGGTAATTGTTTACTGGGTATGTTACTGAAACATATTGTTGACAGAGTTTTTGGAGAATTCAGTCTTTGACCACTGAAGTAGAGCTATAGTAGTCTAGAAAGTAGCTGCTCGGGGGTAAGTCAAATCAAGTCAAATTTATTTGTATAGCATTTTTTTTTTTTTTACAAGACACATTGTCTCAAAGCAGCTTTACAGAAAATCATAATGTTTATGTTAATAATATTTTAATACCTTCATGCATTTATAGTTGCATTTAGGAAATTAGAACTTAAACATTCTATACTGTTAAAGCAATGTAATCAAAACTAGTGTTGAGGGTAACACATTACAAGTAATGCATGTTAAGTAATCAGATTACTTTTAAAACTAAATCTTTATTTTAACTTTTTAAAAATCTAAATTTACAAGATTTTTTTTTTTATTTTTCAAATAAGTAACGCAAGTTACTTTGTTTTTTCCATGTATTGATTGACAGCTCTCCTGTCCGCATGTGTTGAAGTGTTGAACTTTCTTCTCATGCGTTTTTTATGAAGTAACACAATATTGTAATGCATTACTTTTAATAGTAACTGAATGTGAAACCTGAATGGTGCACAAACCATGCAAAGCTTTCTGTATTTCAGTAGTATTGCAGAAGTTGTCTGAATTGACACCTGTGTGTTTGAACAGATCTGAGTGTGTGACATCCATCCATCCATCCATCCATCCATCCATCCATCCATCCATCCATCATCCATCCATCAATCTGTCATGTGGGTTCATCCTGTTCACATGTTGTTTCTGTCACTTCAAATGTTTTGAAAAATGAGCATCTGGCTGTGTGTGAGCAGGTGAGAGAGCAGATGAGATTTTCCACGATGGAAATAATGTGTAGTAGTCCACATGCTGTGCTTAAGACTCATACATTACAAATTATTGACATAACTGAAAATGGTTTCCTTTATACTGTAAATAACTAAACTCAAGATCATTCTTAAGAAAGAAATCTTAAGTTTTATAAAATCCAGAAAATATTGAATCAGGCGAGACAGATGGCAAAAAATTTCACAATACATTCATAATGATTTTGCTGGCGATATAAAATAAAACATGGTGAATATCACAATGATTTTAATGGCTTTTTGGTCATTAATTTTGACGTACAAACACAAATTGTCAGATTTTTTAATGCCATCTTTGATTTTAACTTGAGGACAAAAAAATGGGTTGCTAAGTTTGATTCATTCCCATGAATCAGTTCGAACTGTCCATTTCAGTGAATCAAAACACTGAAGATTCATGAATCAGTGATTAATTTGTGTCATTACTCAAATTTGTTCATGTTCAAGTCTTTTACAATTTTAAATACTGCTTTATTGGTGCATATATTGCATTAAACATTATATTTATTTGAACATAATTCAATTGATTGGCTTAAAGTAAGTTTTCAAGAACAGAAGCATAAGATAATGGGGTAAGATAACCAAATGAGTTTTAATTGAAATGCAAACTAACTTCATTGATTGTAGTTTGAAGTTGAAGTTGCACTAGTGGGTAATCTGAAAAAGTTTCTCTGCAATTATTTTCCTATTATCCATTAAGACGGGAAAAGGAAATCACTGTGACTAGTGTGAAAGATGTCATCCTTTACTCTCTGCATAAAATAAAGTCAATCCAGTCGAATGCCTAGTTCTAGTTAATGCAGATCTGACCATTGTTGCTTATACCTCACTTCCAGCATTACATAAGGGGTCAAATATTCCCAACAGAATTGCACAACTCATTGCATTGATTTTGTATTTAAAAGTAACCTTTAGATGTCTTTCTATTTTTTTACTATTTTCTCACATTGAGACCATTTCACACATTGTGCGTAAGCGGTGTGTATTTATTTCGGCACACTTATTAACAGTTTGTGGCATTCACACTTGCACACGTAAGGTGCTATGTATCAGAAGCTTTTATGAGATAAAATACTGTAAAATACTCACACAGCTCACAGGGACACAAAAACTTAGTAACACTTTACAATAAGGTTTTGTTAGTTAACATTTAGTTAACTACCTTAGTTAAAATAAACTAAGAATGAAAAATACTTCTTCAGCATTTATTAATCTTAGTTAATATGAATTTCAACATTTACTAAAACATTATTAAAATTAAAGGTTGTTAACATTAGTTAATACATCGTGAACTAACATGAACAGCTGTATTTTTATTGACTAACATTAACAAAGATAAATAAATACGTGTTAATTAATACATGTTAATTAACACATGTTAATTAATACATTAACTAATTAACCTTATTGTGAAGTGTTACCAAAAACTTTCTGTTCTGTAAATTTGATTTGTATTAATTCTCAGCAGAACACTATTTTAACCCACAAATCAGTTTGTCTGTTTTTTGTCACGCAGCAGAAACATAATGTGTGATATTACATAACCTAATTTGGTTTACTGAATCAGTATTCAGTATTTTCTGTATTTTCTGTATTTTATCATTTTGCAAAATGTTGCAGACCAACTAAATATTGCAATTCCAATATCGTTCAGCCATATCATAGAGTCTTTTGCACATATAGACATCTATAATAATCAAAAGCATAACAAAAGTCTCTAGTGTTTTTCGTCAAATATGTTGTTAAGCAACAGGAAATGTTAGTAGCAAGAAAAGTTTCACATTTTCATCTCAGCAACATAATCTAAAACCAAGGCCCACTTTTCTAATTCTTTTGAGATAGAGGAGAGGCTGCAAAAACCCTAACATGACCACTGAACAAGAGCAAAAAGACCATGAAATGGAAAATGTGTAATTATCACAAATATAATAGAGCACCAGACTGATGACCATAGGAGCGTACGTCACCACCGAAGACACCAGCACAATCTGAATTATCCGGAAAGCCTTGACTTTATCCCGGTTCAGTCCATCTTTCTTCTTGACGTCTTCACCCGGTCCAGGACGCTTCAGAGCCTTCAGGACCATCAAGCAAGTGAACACTTGCGTGATGAGAAAAATTAAGTATTCTGATAAAAGTAAGCTGTAGAAGTCAATGACTCCCATTCCAATCAAAAGGCATGAACAGCAGATCAGAATCCATCCGATGACAGAAATGGTGATCCTGTATTTTATGGGTTTGAGCTTCAGGAAGGTCACAGGATGGAGAACGCCTACGTAACGCTCCACACAGGTGAAGGTTTGAAACAGAGGACGACCGACCAACAGCAGCAGTCCAAAAATGAGTAGTACATACTCACAGTTAGAGCAATTGAAGAAGTACTGTTTGATTACAAAGGCATAGCAGAAGTTGAAGATGACCTCGATGAGTGATGTGTTGAAAACGAAGACTTCAAGAGACTGTCCTCGGATCATTTCTGTCATGCTCAGCCACAGGATGTAACAGTGCGTCGGCAAACCAAGAACCAGGTTTGTGCTGAGAGAAAAGGCGATTAAATAAAAAGGTAAATTGTGGAATTCGCTGGAGTTGTTTGTGAAAATGGACGTCCGCCAGGTTGAATTGTTTGTCGCCATTGATTACACCTGGATGTTGAAATAAAGTTAACAAGAAGGTGGAAGAAAAGGTTAGAACAATGTGAACGTTAAAGACACATTAAAACATCTTTAAAATGTATATGATACCTCACAAGGACAACCGTGCCTGTTAAATGTGGGACTGAATGGGGTTTGTTTCAGATACTGCAAGATCTGCTTTATAATTTTGATTGGATTATCGTTGACTTAGTTTTGCATTAACACCTGTGAAATGCTATACTAGACATGCAAATGAAATATATCACTGAGATAAATTACACACTCTTTTCAACATTTCTCATTTAGCAATTTGAAAATGTGAATAGTGCTTTCATGCAAAACTTGCTGCCATGTTGGTTGGGTGGTTTCCATTTTAAAGTGTGTTGAATTTGACATATCATACTGCTCTTACTATCTTTATATGGTAAAAATAGTAGTGGTGTGCTAGAATCTTATTCAGAAATCAGCCATAGCATCAGTATTCGGCAGAGGTGGAAACTAATGAATTACAACCTATTTCGTTTCAAGTCAAGTCACATTTATTTATATAGCGCTTTTTACAATATAGATTGTTTCAAAGCAGGGATAACAGGAAAATAATGCAACAAAGTTTGTTTCCAGAAGTAAATAGCGGATCCGACTGACTACATCATGTGTTGTGGTCGTGTCTAGGCGCAGATCCTCCAAGTTGCAGAACTTGAGTACATTTTAATTCAATTGTGGTACTTTTATTTGAGTTGAGAAAAAAAGTATTCAACATCCCTACATTGTACTTTTGTTTTAAAAACCCTGACAAAGGGCAGACGAATCAAATTAATTTTCTTTCTTTTTACTGATGTGTTTCTATCCACACGGTTTTAATCCCTATCAAACTTCTCATTTCACCTTCTTTGCCTTTGCCTTTTTTTTTTTTTTTTTTTTTTTTTTTTTAAGAAAGAAACATTCCAATGACCTTTCATCTTTCATGGACTTCCTTTTAGCTAGCTTGTTAGCTTATCATAGTGCCAAAACACAATTTACGAGATGAATACCACTACATAACTTCAGTCGAGTGTTTGAAATAACTTCCTTCTGTGATCTGACATGGCTTCTTATTAGAATGAGGCAGAAAATATTTCATAGTTGGCTATCCTAAGCTAATATATTGATGTCGATTAGCATGCATCATAATATACCTTATTCTTATGAAAATTCCAGATGAGGATTGAAGAACACAAGTGAACCATATTGTCACAATCAAGTGTTTATTATCTTCATGTTTCATCATTCCAAACGTCTACATTTTCTTTGTCTATGCCTTTGTCCATATAAGGATTTTGAAAGTATGAATTAGAGTGTTTAGGGTAAAAATAAAAAAACAATACTCCTCTCTAAAGTATTTTAAACTAAACTTATGAGAGATTTTCTCCAAATAAGCACACTTTTAGACCTTTAAAAGGGCTCTGATGAGAAATGTACAGGAGTTTTACTTATGCATTTAGTGCATGCATAAGAGGCTCATATTTCATATTAAAAGCAAAAAAAAGTTTGTAAACATTTTAAAAACTGAGCAGCTGAAGAGTTTGACTTTATAGGCATGTATTCAACATCTGTGTTTCTTTATTCTATCATATCAAATATCACAAAACACAAAAAATATATTTAAAAATATTTATTTCCATTTTATTTCACAAAAAAAAACCTATCAAATTAGTAATGCAATTAGTAATTGGCTAAGAACATACATTTATTGAGGATTTGTCTAAAAGAATTGACATTTTTGAGTCACCTAACTGATTAGGTATCTCGATATGACAAAATGTTCCCGAAATGCAACTTCTAGAAGGAGTTGTGAAAAATTACAGACAATCTGTTTGCTGGAATCAAAAACCAGTGAGGAAGATGAACTCGGCATAACCAATAAAATCTGATAAAAAATAAATAATTTGTAGCACTTGGTGGCGCTGGAGAGTTTGACAGATTGGAACTTTAGGAGTTGAAAACATATTTAAAAAAAAAATATTTAGTTCACTTTTGAGTGTGACGTCATTTAGAAATTGTGCTCTACATATAAACATTTAGAATAATCAAAAGTCTCTAGTGGTTGTTTTGTCAGATATGTTCTTACTATTGACCTTATGACAGCTCAAATAGGCTGAAAAGCATTGTTGCTATCTGCTATTTTGTCTGTCAAGGACTAAAAATTACTGAACACATACAAACCTCCTTTTTGCCAATTTCCTTTAATTGTAGTAAAAAGGTGGTTTTGGCACATGGAATTTGAATAGTAGGTATCGAGTGGCTGGTTAATGGAGCTTTGTTTCGTTGAAATCAACCAGTAATCTTGAAAAATGCAAGCCAACTTTTTTTTATGACATTGACCTTACACTTCTGTAATACCTTGATGTTTTCTCCATTAAAAAAATAAAGACTATATGAATAAAGCATGTGAGTTATGGGAGTTTCCATTAACACTAGATCCAGTTAAGCCGATTACATGGAGTTTTATATGGCAGTATGCTTCATCATCAGATAATTTATGATGGATATTTGAATAATACCCTCTGTAAAACATCTGTACATTAAACAGGCTTCATTCAATATACTTGTACATCTGTTAACTTTATCTTATGTGTGGATTATTTGGTTTTGTTTGAAAGAAGCAATGCTGAATTCACTTAAGTGTGAATCTCCGGTTTCAACATCTCTGTGCTCTCATAATAATAATGCAGATAAGTAGAGATGCAGACAAAGTTAACTTTATTTTAAGAAAAACACATGGTTACATATGGTAACCCTCGTTCCCTGAAGGAGGGAACGGAGGCGCCTCGTCGAGACCGACGAATAGAAATCTCGCTAGAGAGGCCAATCTACTTTGAGTGAAACGCACTGAGGGAAACGCATATTTGCATCTTTCGTGAAGACACGGGGGGACAGGGACAGCCCGAAGGGTAGGACTTTGTACTGATATGCTCGACCCTCGAACGCAAAGCACAGAAATGGCCTGTGTCGAGGAAGTACGCGTCCTTCAGGTCGATCGCTGCAAACCAATCTTGGGGGGGATGCATTAAAAAATGCGTCTCTGCTTGAGCATTTTGAACGGTAGTTTGTGGAGACTCCGGTTCAAAACTTGCAGATCCAAGATCAGTCGTTCCCACCACCTTTCTTGGGTACAATGAAATAGGGACTGTAGTGCCCAGACCTCATATCGGCTGGACCAACCGGCTCTATCGCGTCCTTCGTCAGTAGGACTGCGATCTCCGCGCGCAAGACATGGCATCGGCTGCTCTCACTGTAGTGGAGTGGATGGCCCAAAACTTGGGGGGACGCCGGGCAAACTGAACCGCATAGCCGAGCCTGATGGTCCGAATAAGTCAGTGAGACGGACTGGAGAGTGCTAACCAGGCTCGCAGAGACCTTACAAGGGGGTCTGTGCGCTGTCTCTCTCACGCTGGTCTTACCAGCCATGAAAACGGCTGTTGAGTGCTCTCACTGCGCACCTTACCAGCTGTGACAACAGCTTTTTTGTTTTGCTCAGTATTCAAAAAACAAAAAAGGAGAGAGAAGAGAAAACTCCTCACGCTGCTGTGCTGTCACGCCCGCACCAGAATGGAGAGGTCCGAGAAAAAGGCTTGCTTGAAGGTTTCACAATCTCCTGAGAGTTTGCAGAGAGCATCGAAGTGCTTGGCTCCGAAGCAAAAAGCTGCACCATCTGCTCACCTCGCGCTGCGAGGCTGCACAGCTGATGCAAATGATTGCACGCCAATGTGTATTGGCTTGTTTAGTTTCACTCGAAGTAGATTGGCCTCTCTAGCGAGATTCCTATTAGTCGGTCCTCGACGAAGCGTCTACTGACCGACTAAAGAGGAACTGTAAGTCTCACCAATCATACTCTTTAAAATCCAGAAAATATTGAATCAGGCGAGACAGATGGAAAAAATTTTCACAATATATTCATAATGATTTTGCTGGCAATATAAAATAAAACATGTTGAATATCACAATGATTTTAGTGGCTTTTTTGGTCATTAATTTTGACGTACAAACACAAATTGTCAGATGTTTTAATGCCATCTTTGATTTAAAAAATGGTGTTAGAGTTGCCAAGTTTGATTAATTCCTATGAATCAGTTCGAACTGTCCATTTCAGTGAATCAAAACACTGAAGATTCATGAATCAGTGATTCATTTGTGTCATTACTCAAATTTGTTCATGTTCAAGTCTTTTACAATTTTAAATACTGCTTTATTGGTGCATATATTGCATTGAACATTATATTTATTTAAAATCCAATTAATCGGATCTTAAAGTGAGTTTTCAAGAACAGAAGCATACGATAATTAGCCTGGCTTCGCCCTCCTACGTACTTCCGCTCAATTTTAATTTTCCTTCAGTACTACGTCTGGGATTGTGCTGTAGTCAATTTTTTACCGGGCCAATCGGCAAACAGAGGGAGTGGCTGAGAATGATGACGTTGATGTTGTCCGTTATTTTGAGTTGTAGTTCAGTAATGGCAGCGGAGAAAGATGCGAGCGAAGCCATTCGGTCCGTTGTGGCAACACTGCCGAATATCAAGAAGTTAAAGCCGGAGCAAGAACAATCTTTGCTTAGTTTTGTTGGTGGCCATGATGTTGTGGCCCTCCTCTCCACGAGGTCCGACATGACATACGTCACGACCAAACGTTAGCGATTGGTTATGGCAGATCCAGAGTGACTCTGGGCAGATCCAATAGTTTTAGACTTCAATGGATTACCCGCCTACAAGGAAGTTAACGCTTGTCAAAGGAGCGGTGCCAGACTCTATGTACAAATGAAATGTACAAAAGTCTGGTGGGACCAGGCTATAAGATAATGGGGTAAGATAACCAAATGAGTTTTAATTGAAATGCAAACTAACTTCATTGATTGTAGTTTGAAGTTGTTGAAGTTGCACTAGTGGGTAATCTGAAAAAGTTTCTCTGCGATTATTTTCCTATCATCCATTAAGATGGGAAAAGGAAATCACTGTGACTAGTGTGAAAGATGTCATCCATTACTCTCTGCAGGAAATAAAGTCAATCCAGTCGTATGCCTAGTTCTAGTTAATACAGATCTGATCATTGTTGCTTATACTGTCTCAGGTTACGTATGTAACCCTGGTTCCCTGAGAGGAACGCTGCGTCGAGACGCGGTGGGAACGCCCCTGCGTGATTGCGTCGTGAAGCACGTGTATAATCAGTCCAATGGAAAGACGAGACGTCATAGACGGGTGACGTCATCGACCAGGAAACTATAAAGCACTCCTGGAAACAGACCGCGCTAGCTTCTGAAAAGCCGAAGAAAGTCGATCACAGGCATGCAGAGAGTATGGCAGGGCAATGCAGCGTCTCGTTCCCTCTCAGGGAACCAGGGTTACATACGTAACCTGAGACGTTCCCTTTCAAGGGGACTCGAGCTGCGTCGAGACGCGGTGGGAACCCTATACCCACTACGCCATAATAGCAAATGCCTGTTCTGTGTGAAGTCATTGCGCACACAAGCACCCTAGACCCTGTGGTGGAGCCTAGATCCAAGTCATAAAATCTAACAAATGTATGCGGTAAGGAACCAGCCTCCCGCATCACAGATGTCATGGAGGGAAACCCCCGATAATAAAGCCTTTGAGGCATACTCCTAGTATCTTGGTCAGACCCCTAATAGTGCCACGAAGGAAACGTACTACAGGGTGTCACCCCAAGGATACACCACTTAAAGGGACGTAGTAAGCAGCTAAGGCCGCCATGTACATCTTTAATGTGGAGGGGGATGGACCTGCGGAGAAACGCTCCTGCCGGAACTCCAGCACTGTAACCACAGGGCAGATAACTGGGTCCAGCTGGTGCTCTCCGCACCAGGAAGTGAACAATATCCACTTCAAGGTGTAGAGTTCCCTCGTGGAGGGTGCTCTGGAGTGGAGGATGGTCTCAACAGCCTCAGTTGAGAGACCTGAACTTATGAGCTGGGTCCCCTCAGAGGCCAAGCCCAAAGTCTCCACAATTCTGGGCAGGGGTGAAGGATCAACCCGGTCGCCTGAGAGAAAAAGTCCCCCCCGAGCGGAATCTCCAGAAGAGAGCCGTCGAGGAGAGACTCTAGGTCCAAGAACCGTACTCGGGCCTGCCAAAACGGGGCTATTAATTCAGAAGACGGACCCCGTCCCGGCGAACTCTCTTCAAAACTCCCTGGATTATGTTGTGTTTCTCTTATTATGAGTGTATTATGTATTATCTTAGTATTATGTTGTGTTTCTCTTATTATTTTCTCTCATTATAAGAGTGTTTCTCTTATTATGTAAGAGAAACACTGATGTGTTGTCCATGTGCATGGTGCACATGGTGACTTCTCAGGTCTGGCAGGAAGTGCTTGAGAGCTCGAAACACCACCATCATTTCTAGCCGATCTTGGCCTAGTTTTACCTAGGCCGAAGCGAAGAACCCGATATTGGTACACTTCGCCCCCGAAAGCGAACCTCAGGGACTTCCTGTGATGAGGACAGATGGCTACGCGGAAGGACGTGTCCTTCAATCTATCGTGACAAACCAGTCCTCGGACTGAATCTGTGACACAATCTGTTTGAATGTAAGCCTCCATCCTTCTTTGGAACAATAAAGTAACGGCTGTAAACCCCTGACTCCCTACTGGGAGGAGGAACCCTTTCTATAGCCTCCTTTCGCAGAAGAGTCAGTACTTCTTGCTCCGTAACCAGAGCCTGCGGACCATTATCTACACGTTGCCTCGGCAAACATGAGAAGAGCCACTTAATTATTGCAGATATGCAGACCCATAATCTACGCTCTGCCTCGGCAAGCGCGCGATCTGAGCCATATATTATTGTAGAGATGCAGACCCATAATCTACGCGCTGCCTCGGCAAAGCGCGAGATCTGAGCCAATAAATTCTTATTGCAAACCCATAATCTACGCGCTGCCTCGGCACACGCGAGATCCGAGCCAAATAATTATTGCATATGTTACACGTCGAGAATTTATGAATGAACACTGTCAGCCCCGATTTACTAGAGCTGACCGTGCATGCTCCACTCCCAAACAAACAACACATGAATCGCGTGTGTCCCCACTCCTAATGAAGTGAGGGCAGGGACAAACACACGATCCAAAGCTGTTTGCTCGCCATACTCCTGTCTAATATATAAATATATATGCTTGAGGACAAACAGCAATACATAGACAGAGACAGATTCACATAGAGCGCTTGCTGAAGGCACAGAAGCTAGCTTGGTTCTAAACCGGATGTGCTTTTATCCTTTCCTGGTCGTGACGTCACCCGCCCGCGACGCTCACTTTCGCCGTTGGACTAGTTGACATAAGTGCTTCAGACGCAATCACGCAGGGGCATTCCCAAAGTGTCATCGACACATCGCGAGTTCCCTCGAAAGGGAACACTATTTTAACTCACAAATCAGTTTGTCTGTTTTTTTTGTTACGTAGCAGAAGTCAGTGTGATAGTACATAACCTAATTTGGTTTACGGAATCGGTCACATGACATTTATGAAGTACATGAAAGTGTAACCGCATTTTGTCATAAAACACTGCATGCATTTTGTGTCATGTAATTTATTCAGACCACAAAATTAATCTTGGCACCCCATAAACATGAGCCTTTTACAGAATGTTTTATCCAAACAATAACAGTCTGATTTGCACATTTAAATGTGCTGGCTGAATTCCTGTGCATTTGCATTATATTAAAAATAACATTGCTCAATACGGAGCAATTGTCGCACATCGGCAATTTACAACTGTGTGTGTGTGTGTGTGTGTGTGTGTGTGTGTGTGTGTGTGTGTGTGTGTGTGTGTGTGTGTGTGTGTGTGTGTGATATATAAACCTGATTATACATATGTTTATTGCCCTGATGGCTGTAGTTTAAAGTTCATTTGGCAGTTGAGAAGCCACAGAATGAAATGTGCTCATATGTTGTGCTTTGTGATTCGTCTCAAAAGAGGCTTTGGCTGAACTCCTGAAACTGAGGAACAATTTACTCTAGTCAAACAAGATTTTTCACTGGTGTTTGACTGTCTTTTTCTGTTGTTGTTTTTTTCTTCGTCTGCTGTTTTTCTGTATATTTTACCATTTGAGAGAAGATGTACATTATTAGCTGTGTTTGCTAAGTTAAAGTGCCCCTATTATGCTTTTTCAGATATTACCTTTAATACAGTGTGTAACATAGCTGTTTGTGAATGTAATGTACTTTGCCCTGCCCTCAAACACTGTAGTTGTAGCTGAGACTGGAAGAGTTTGGTTTGTGTTGTCGACACAAACATCAAGAAGATGCTGTTTTCTGCTCAGCAAAAGCCAATCCACTTTGCTGCTCTTCCAAAGGATGTGATTCATATGGTAAAATTGACGATCCAGAGATGAAATTCAGATATGGTAATGGCCGTTTGATTTCCGACCAATCACAACAGACTGGGTCATCTGACCAATCAGAGCAGAGTAGACCAATCACAACAGACTGGGCCATCTGACCAATCAGAGCAGAGTAGACCAATCAAAAGGAGTTTAGAGAGAGAGACTGAATCTTCGAACAAACCTTTTCTATCACTGTGAGAAAAGAGTTGATGCTCACGTCCAGTGTTGGCAAATATTAGCCGTTAAGTGACTGAATACCAGTGGGCAGGGCATATGGTGTGATGATGTATAACTACAGTGCGGCAGTGGCTCAGTGGTTCATTTAGGTTGTCTACAAACTGGAAGGTTGGTGGTTCCATCCCCGGTTCCACCTGACCAAGTGTCGAGGTGTCCATGAGCAAGATACCTAACCCCAGCTGCTCCCGACGAGCTGGATGGTGCCTTGCATGGCTGACACCGCCGTCGGTGTATGAATGAATGAGTGAGTGAATGTGAGGCAATATGTAAAGCTTTCCTGTAGCTCAAACAGTAGAGCATTGGCGCTTGTAACGCCAAGGTTATGGGTTCGATTCCCAGGGAAAGCAAGAACTGATAAGATTGTAAATGTGTACCTTGAAATGCAATTAAGTTGCTTTGAATAAAAGCGTCTGCCAAATGTGAATTGAATTGAATTAAAGCGTTTCGGTGGCCATGAGTCTGTTGAAAGCGCTATATAAATGCAATCCATATAAATGTTCAATGTCTTGTCCTCAAGGCAGTTATATGCAAATTTGCCCGTGTGATGTCACAGATCCCTCAATATCAAAAACCAGCGATTTTTGAAGCTTGAATAAATAATGAAGAGGACGTTTTAAGCTCTGAAACTTGCAGGATGTTTTAATGGTACAAAGACCTCTTATATGTCAAAAGATCAAGGCAAATTTGTTTTCGAATGTCATGACCCATTTAAACTAATATAGTATTTTTATCATATTTGTAACGGAAAAAGAGGCGGAGGATTCAAATGCAAGTAAAAGTAGTTTTATTAATGAACACAGAAGGATGATGGAAGTCTCCAGTTGAAGGCACAAGGTAGCACAGGGATGCTGTGGGTGAACCCGCCACAAACGGCAGATGAGTAGAAGTGAAGAACAGTCCGTAATCCAGGTGACAGGAAGATCGGAGGAATCGCTGAGACAAACTGAGTGCCAAGACGAACGAACAACCAACAGGACTGGAGACGGCCGGGAACACGGAAAACAGGAGACAAGCGGGACCACAGGTACATCCAACAACGAACTGACAAAGACAAGGTGAAAACAGATCGACTGCAGCTGGCGTACTGATGAGCCGCAGCATGGTGAAGATCAGAGGTGGTGATCAGCGCTGCCGCCCACACGCACAACACACACACAACATACACACGAGACAAGAAGGAAACAGCGACTTCATCAACCGTGACAATATTTTGATATACTTTTCATTTTTATATTTTAATTTTAGTTAAAGTTTTACTATTATTACTAGTTGTAAGTTTTACATTTTAAACCACAAATTGTCTACTGAAAATGACAAAAGCTGGTTATTTTTAAAACAGAGATACATTTTAGAATTGTATTGTAATTCTAGTGTGCACTGAACAAAAAAGTCACTCCGAAATTGCTAGTAAATTTCAAAATATTTACAAGGAAATGTCATGTAACACATTGAATTAAACATGACATTTTGAAGTAGAAAGAATGAATAGTGTTTTCTTATAAAACATACTCCAAAAATGTATGTACAACTTCAAAAAATATATTTATTTACTGTGTGGATCTGTCTTCCTCTCGTGTGCAGATGCGAAGCACGTGCAGAATGAATCGTGAAATTGAATGTCTGTGCTCGATCGACTCGAGGGGAACATGAGAAGTGGAGAATGTGTTTGGGAATTACACTGAGTCACAGATGAACGTGGGCTGTAGTGAGCATGTGTGCTTGAATCGCCCCAGAGAAACGCGCCTCGCTCCCCTGTAATTACACTCGTGATGGTGCAGCGCCACAGAGATGTGTGTGTGTGTGGGTCGAACTTTAATAGTGAAGGTGTTGTTGGCAGAACCCAGCTGAGATGTGCAATACGCGCTGAATATTTCATAGCATATTTTCCTCCTGGTTTCGGCTCGGAGGATGAAACCTCAGAAACACACGTCAGCAGAAATGCTGTAAATAGTGTTTCATTTTAGAAGGACAACGAATGCAGGGATTGTTTTGTTATATTTTCATTTATAGGATAATTTCCCAGGTGTAAACCTGTAGACTACCAGTCATTTTTCCTCTTTTTTGGGGAAGGGGGAGAGAACATTCAGAGACAAAATGGAACGAAACATCCATTATCTGATACAATATAGCAATACAATTTATGTAAACATCATGAAAGTTCAGAAAGCTTGTCTTTATCTTATGATATAAATCCCTATTCAGTTTAATTTTTAAAGGTCCATTATGGTATTGCCATCTGTGGTTGAAGCATAAAACTAAAGCATAAAACAAAACATTTTGTTTTCTAAATTTATTTAATATAATATTAGATTTAAAACTGCAATATGTTATATTATATAATTTTTTAAGCCAAGATGACATCTCACTTCAAATACAGGGAATTATGGGAAGTGAAAAGAAATGTGTCAAAAAAGTATCTATTATTTTACCCCGAAATGAATAGTAACAAATAAACAATATTTTGCCTAAAGAAAAAAAAGGTGTATTTTTTAGGACCTTCAAGATGTTTTTCAAATGAGCCTGTCATAAAAATAATGTCATAAAACAAACAAAAAATTACTGTAAACATAATACGGAAGTTGCGATAGTCTTTTCTTCCCTATTGCGACGTATATCAGAGTGAAACGGCTTCTCGGACAAGAGCAAATGTAGGGCGGGGCTTGTGGAATTGATTGGATGGTTGTGATTTGCGATTGGTTGATCTCATGTGAGTGACAGGTTGCCCTGCCCTCATCATCAGAGAAGAGAAGAGATGTCACTGCAAGAGGGAGGGGAAGTTATTCTGATTGGAGATTATAACTGTTTGAACTGTTACCGTCAAGACGGCGACTCAGATCACTGGCCACAAGAACATCTCGGCACAGGAACAGTTTCTTCCCACAGGCCATTTCCCTCCTGAACAGTTAACATATCTCCCAATGCATACGCCTTTAAGTGCAATACTCCCACTGTTTAGTGCAATACCCTACAACTCAGGTGATACTTATATGTAGATTTATTTATTTATAATATTCAAAACACTGTAAATATGTTCATAATCTGTAAATCTGGAAATGTCTATTCTGACTAAACCCAACTGTGATACTTTTATTCTCATATATTTATATTTTTATTTTTTATTCTTATAATTTGTAGTATTATGTTTCTTGTTGTATTTGTATCTGTATATGTCCACTGGAGGCCTCAGTACCAAAAACAAATTCCTTGTGTGTGCAAGCACACTTGGCAATAAAGCTCTTTCTGATTCTGATTCTGATAAGGCACATGAATTGAAAATATAATGATGTGCATGGATAAATAATTTATAATAAATACATCAATATTCCATAAAAAACAAGAATTGTCAATTTTGATTTCATGGTAACTTTAATGGTCTTACAAACAGGCTTCATTTTCAAGCAAAATATATTTATGGGTGAAATATAACATGCAACTAATCCAAAATAAGATCATTTAAGTTCTTCAACTGTAAATACAATATTTTGTGGTTTATTCTTTGTGCTCTGTTGGCTAGCATACATTATGTAAAAGAGGGGGAGAATACAGCAGTTGCTGCTTCATGCCATGCCATTCATCCGTCGTCATCATCATCATCATCATGGCTGTTTGAAATGCTAATGAAATGAGGATATTTTCCACCCATGTTTACTAGTGGAACATTCGAGCACAAAAGCGTTCGTGTGTGTTTGCAAGCGTGCACAAAAGCAGGAGATGTGCGATTGTGGATAGATGTTGGTAGAAGCTATAAACTTCTGGAAGGAAAATGTATGTCCTCATTTTCACTATCAGATCAAAATGTCCTCATTGAGCAGTCAGCCAAGTGAATGATTTCCATCAAATACTTGCCTTTTCTTTATCTCCAGCCTCCTAATGTAAGACATTCACTTACGCGCACGGGGGACGCTGGCTTGATTAACGTTTCTTATCATCCCTGTTGAGTTAAGGGAGATAATTTATTCTAAACAGCACCGACTGCTGAGAGATCCGCTGTAAATAATGGATTTACTGCGATATTTTCAATTAATTTTAAACGATTTCATGCCTGTTTGAGTTAAATTGCGCTGCAATGCGCTTTAAACCACTCTAGGTATCTCATAATAAACTAACTGTTTGCAAGAAATCTACATTTACACTGTTTACTTTAAAACTCAATCCTGGTCGTATTGTGAATAATTAATCAGTGCCTGTCAACAAAGAATGAGAACATTTATTTTTTCTCATTTAATATCCTTTTACATTGGAAAATGTGACTTTATGGAAGCAAAATGTGAATGCTGTTTCATGCTGACTAACTTTAGTTTGTTTTTGTGTGCGTCCAAACACATGATCTGGATTGTTTATTGATTCGTTGATTAATCAAGTTTTATTTAAACTTTATTTTATAGTTACTGAAAGAGGTTTGAGTTGCTTCTTGTAAAGAGTAGTTTTCCCAAATCGTTCAGCCCTAAAATGGTGGTTTGTCAAAGTCTTTAGAGTTAAGAAGTAATTTTACATCATTTTAAAAATTTCTTTTATTTTCTACTCCCCAACAAAATCATTCTACAATTATTCAGTCATCATTAAGTCATCTGGTTTAAATTCCTATATTTTATCATGTTGCAAAATGCTGCAGAACAAGTAAATATTGCAATTCCAATATCGTTCAGCCATATCATAGACTCCTTTGCACATACAGACATCTATAATAATCAAAAGCATAACAAAAGTCTCTAGTGTTTTTGTCAAATATGTTGTTAAGCAACAGGAAATGTTAAAGTTTCAGATTTTCATCTCAGCTACATAATCTAAAACCAAGGCCCACTTTTCTAATTCTTTTGAGATAGAGGAGAGGCTGCAAAAACCCTAACATGATCCCTGAACAAGAGCTAAAAGACCATGAGATTATAAATGTGCAATTATCAGCAATATAATAGAGCACCAGACCTAATGTCAGAGTCATAATTACAATTACAAACAGATATAAACTTAAACGATTAAGATTGAAGTTTATGTTTGGTTTAAATAGTGAAGGTTAAGCTTGGACGACGACAGTTATTGTGCTCGTGATGGTCGACACTCTTGTGTGAGTGAGCATCTGAATGATCCGGAAAGCCTTGACTTTATTCCGGTTCACTCCATCTTTCTTCTTGACGTCTTCACCAGGTCCAGGACGCTTCAGAGCCTTCAGGACCGTCAAGCAAGTGAACACTTGCGTGATGAGAAAAATTAAGCATTCTGATAAAAGTAAGGTGTACATTTCAGTGACTTTCATTGTAATCAAAAGGCATGAACAGAAGATCAGAATCTTGAATGACAGAAATGGTGATCCTGTATTTCATGGGTTTGAGCTTCAGGAAGGTCACAGGATGGAGAACGCCTACGTAACGCTCCACACAGGTGAAGGTTTGAAACAGAGGACGACCGACCAACAGCAGCAGTCCAAAAATGATTATTACATACTCACAGTTAGAGCAATTGAAGAAGTACTGTTTGATTACAAAGGCATAGCAGAAGTTGAAGATGACCTTGATGAGTGATGTGTTGAAAACGAAGACTTCAAGAGACTGTCCTCGGATCATTTCTGTCATGCTCAGCCACAGGATGTAACAGTGCGCCGGCAAACCAAGAACCAGGTTTGTGCCGAAAGAGAAGGCGATGAAATATAAAGGTAAATTGTGGAATTCGCTGGAGTTGTTCGCGAAAATGGACGTCTGCCAGGTTGAATTGTTTGTCGCCATTGACATGATTACACCTGGATGTTGAAATAAAGTTAACAAGAAGGTGGAAGAAAAGGTTAAAACAATTTAAATGTTAAAGACACATGAAAACATCTTTAAAATTGATATGATACCTCACAAGGACAACCGTGCCTGTTAAATGTGGGACTGAATGGGGTTTGTTTCAGGTAGCCTACTGCAAGATCTGCTTTATAATTTTGATTGGATTATCTTTGATTTTGCATTAATGCCTGTGTAATATCATCCCAGCCTGTGAAATGCTATACTAGACATGCAAATGAAATATATCACTGAGATAAATTACACAATCTTTTCTACATTTCTCATTTAGCAAGTTGAAAATGTGAATAGTGCTTTCATGCAAAACTTGCTGCCATGTTGGTTGGGTGGTTTCCATTTTAAAGTGTGTTGAATTTGACATATCATACTGCTCTTACTATCTTTATATGGTAAAAATAGTAGTGGTGTGCTAGAATCTTATTTAGAAATCAGCCATAGCATCAGTATTCGGCAGAGATGGAAACTAATGAATTACAACTTATTTTGTTGCATGTCAAGTTACATTTATAGCGTTTTTTACAATACAGATTGTTTCAAAGCAGCTTTACAGAGATAACAGGAAAATAATGCAATAGAGTTTGTTTCCAGAAGTAAATAGCATCACAGTCCAGCCTTCAGTGATGGTTCATTTTTCACTTTCAGTGAAAGTTCAGTGATGGTTCATTTTTGTTGTAAAAAAGTTGTTAATTTAGTTCATTTATATATATATAGCTGCTCTGGAGAAAACCGTGATGTCATCGTCCAGCTCAGTTCAGTTCTCATATAATGGTGTCGATGCAGGCAGATCAGTATTTTTGTTGGATATTAAATTAAATGTCCCCAACTAGGCAAGCCAAAAGCCAATGGCAACATATGAAGAAAGACAAAAAAGGCGACAGTGACAAGGAACCAAAAAGGAACGAAAAAACGGGCCGGATCCGGCTGACTACATTATGTGTTGTGGTCGTGTCTAGGCGCAGATCCTCCAAGTTGCAGAACTTGAGTACATTTTAATTCAATTGTGGTACTTTTATTTGAGTTGAGAAAAAAGTATTCAACATCCCTACATTGTACTTTTGGTTTAAAAAACCCTAACAAAGAGCAGACGAAACTCAAATGAATTTTCTTTTTTTTTACTGATGTGTTTCTATCCACACGGTTTTAATCCCTCTCAAACTTTTCACTTCACCTTCTTTGCCTTTTTTTTTAAATTTTGCGTATGCAAAGTTTGCGTATGCAACCCACCGTTCCCTGAAGGAGGGAACGGAGGACGTTATCGACGTCGACTGAATGGGGATCACGCCAGGGAGCCAATCATTTTCGAGTACTACTGAACGAGTCAATGTAATTGGCGTGCGTGATTTACATCACACACTCCGCCCCCGCGGCGCGGGTATAAATACTAAGTGGATGCACGCACTAGTTGCTTTTCGCTGAGGAGCCAAGCGTAACTCGGAGTCAGCGGTGGTCCAGCTGTAGTGGCAAGGGGACTACGTCCTCCGTTCCCTCCTTCAGGGAACGGTGGGTTGCATACGCAACCAGGACGTTGCCTTTCAGTCGATAACGTCGAACGTAGTCGACGTCAACTGAATGGGGATCCACCATTGAAAACGCCACTGAAGCTGCCACCTTCCAGTGCTTAGACAAAAGCCTCACAAAAGAATACACATAAGAACTGGTCGGATGACCGGCAGTACAACATATGGAATGTCACTGGGGTGGCTCCAGCCTATGATGGGGGAGACTCACCGGACAGTGACGGCAGAGCAGACTCTGCCGAGGGAAGACACAAGCTTGCCACAGGGAGCCGTACCATGGAAAAATACACATATGGCATCACCGTAGGGATCGCAACATATGGACCCAGCGTTACACAGGTTCCACAAGCTTACAAGTGGTAGGCCTAACACCGGGCGTTCCGCCACGTCCGATGTCGGAAGGGTACGGAGGAACTCAACAGGGTTCGTTAAAGAGAACTCAACTGGAGCAGAGATGGCGTACGTATCCAGTCCGTAGGAGGGGAATGGCAAGACACTTCGATCCGGGCTCACGGTGAAACTGGCTTCATAAGAAGGGAGCCCACGAGAGCAGCGGTTTGACTATAGGTGTCGCCCAGCCCCTAACTCTAGAATATCTGTCAGTGAAGCACTCTGTGTCAACGCCTAGGCGGAGCACACACTCATTTAAGAGGAGCTCAACACCTAAGTGGACCTGTGCATCTTGGAATTTTAACCAAGATGAAGGCAGCCACCATTCAGTAGGCCAACTTCGCTTGGAAACAGCCTTCCCTCTCTGCTGATTTCCTTAACAGATATCTAGAGCTGGTCTGAGGTTCTAAGGCTTGCGTTCTGTGCACGTAACCTGCAATGAAGTAGACAGACAGAGAAAGCCAGGGCTGGGTCTGCCTCCTCCAGGGCAGCGCTTGCAGGCTCACCACCTGGTCCCAAAGGGAGAGGTGGGAACCTTGGGCACAAATCCAGGCTGGGGTCTCAGTTCGTGAGAGTTAGCCGGCCCGAATTCCAGGCACAACTCGTTGACCGAAAGCGAGCAAGTTCCTACCCTCTAGTAGAGACCAGGCGAGCAGGAGAACTGTTTAACCCCCTGGGGTCGGCGGTCACGCGGGCGTGACAAGCTCACTTTTTTCTTATCAGTGCAAAAGAGACTCAAAATACTCTGTTGATTTTGATCTTACATATAAGTGGTTAAATGTCTTCTTTTATTTGTGTACACTCATAATAAAAACAAAATGTTGTGTTTTTCGTAAAATAAAGAAAATAAACATGATGCGCGTTCTGCCGTCTCTCTCAATGTGAAGTTCATTCTGAAACGCGTCCGAAAATTAACTGTAATTCCGCGAATACTTGTCATACAGGCACAAGTGTTTTTCCATAATGAAGCTTGAACTCTCTTCTTTTAAATGAATTATTTATATAAAAAACAAATATTCTCAGTTTATGTAATCTGTATGAAAAGAGAGAGATGTCAGTCTTTTTCTTTTCAGCTCATTATACCTGATTACGCGTTAATGTGCCACGCCCACGGAGAGTGCGCGCTATTCAAACGCAAATGATCTGAGGCAAGCCATGCAAACATGCCAACGCCCACTCTGGATTATAAAACACATCATGTTTAATAAGAATCTTGCACTTTACCTAGTCTTGCTGCACTGTGAGGAATAATACTATCTAATAATCCTGGAAAATATACCAGAAGTGCTGGTAGTTTCATTTCGAGGAGCAACGGATCCAGCTGATGTAGTAAGTCATTTATTCTTAAGTGCTTTGTTCTAATCGCGATATTGAATAGTGTCTGTAAACCGCAAAAAGACTGTTTAAATATGAATTGCGTGTCTGTGTGTAAATGATGAATGAACGGCACAGGCGCGCGCACGCTGTTTACTTCAGTTATACAGCGCGTGTCTGTGCCATTCATTCACTCTCGCACCTACATTAGTAAACATGTTATTTTTACATGAACACGTCCAAACTATATTGCTATAGCCTACTGAGATGAGTAAAAATAGACTGAAATATGTTGAAATAAAATGTCTGTATAAGCAACAAACTGCAAATTAACATGTATATGCCAATATATCATAAACACGATATGTTACAGACTAAATATGAATGTTTAGACAAGATTTCGTGATTAGTTTTGGATAGATTATAAAGTTTTGACTGTAAAAAAAAGACTAAGCTTTTGTTCGCCAATTTCTGCTCATATGTTAAATATACTATAGTATGATGTTTTGTCAAAAATAAAGTAGGTATATTGAATTATCAACTAAGATGTTATTATAGTGTTTGTTCCAATATTCAAACTAATGAATCCTTACCTTTTTAAATATGTATGATAAAATGTATACTTTTTACAAAGAAAGAATACACTTGAAATATTGTTAAAATTGTAATTGTTGTTGTAATTGTAACCTATTTGTAATTGGTTACAATTTGTAATTGTAAAAAAAAAAAATATATATATATACAGGTCCTCAAAAAATTTGCATATTGTGATAAAGTTAATTATTTTCCATAATGTAATGATAAAAATTAATCTTTCATATATTTTAGATTCATTGCACACCAACTGAAATATTTCAGGTCTTTTATTGCTTTAATACTGATGATTTTGGCATACAGCTCATGAAAACCCAAAATTCCTATCTCAAAAAATTAGCATATTTCATCCGACCAATAAAATAAGTGTTTTTAATACAAAAAAAAAAGTCAACCTTCAAATAATTATGTTCAGTTATGCACTCAATAGTCAATACTTGGTCGGGAATCCTTTTGCAGAAATAACTGCTTCAATGCGGCGTGGCATGGAGGCAATCAGCCTGTGGCACTGCTGAGGTGTTATGGAGGCCAAGGATGCTTCGATAGCGGCCTTAAGCTCATCCAGAGTGTTGGGTCTTGCGTCTCTCAACTTTCTCTTCACAATATCCCACAGATTCTCTATGGGGTTCAGGTCAGGAGAGTTGGCAGGCCAATTGAGCACAGTAATACCATGGTCAGTAAACCATTTACCAGTGGTTTTGGCACTGTGAGCAGGTGCCAGGTCGTGCTGAAAAATGAAATCAGATGGAAGCATGAAGTGCTCCAAAATCTCCTGATAGCTAGCTGCATTGACCCTGCCCTTGATAAAACACAGTGGACCAACACCAGCAGCTGACATGGCACCCCAGACCATCACTGACTGTGGGTACTTGACATTGGACTTCAGGCATTTTGGCATTTCCTTCTCCCCAGTCTTCCTCCAGACTCTGGCACCTTGATTTCCGAATGACATGCAAAACTGAGCAACAGTCCAGTGCTGCTTCTCTGTAGCCCAGGTCAGGCGCTTCTGCCGCTGTTTCTGGTTCAAAAGTGGCTTGACCTGGGGAATGCGGCACCTGTAGCCCATTTCCTGCACACGCCTGTGCACGGTGGCTCTGGATGTTTCTACTCCAGACTCAGTCCACTGCTTCCGCAGGTCCCCCAAGGTCTGGAATCGGTCCTTCTCCACAATCTTCCTCAGGGTCCGGTCACCTCTTCTCGTTGTGCAGCGTTTTTTGCCACACTTTTTCCTTCCCACAGACTCCCCACTGAGGTGCCTTGATAAAGCACTCTGGGAACAGCCTATTTGTTCAGAAATTTCTTTCTGTCTTACCCTCTTGCTTGAGAATGTCAATGATGGCCTTCTGGACAGCAGTCAGGTCGGCAGTCTTACCCATGATTGCGGTTTTGAGTAATGAAACAGGCTGGGAGTTTTTAAAAGCCTCAGGAATCTTTTGCAGGTGTTTAGAGTTAATTAGTTGATTCAGATGATTAGGTTAATAGCTCGTTTAGAGACCCTTTTCATGATATGCTAATTTTTTGAGACAGGAATTTTGGGTTTTCATGAGCTGTATGCCAAAAACATCAGTATTAAAACAATAAAAGACCTGAAATATTTCAGTTGGTGTGCAATGAATATAAAATATATGAAAGTTTAATTTTTATCATTACATTATGGAAAATAATGAACTTTATCACAATATGCAAATTTTTTTAGAAGGACCTGTATATATATATATAATTTATATATCGCATTCTTTGGTACCCAGTGACACACCATGTGTGAAAGGCTCATTAATATGCAGCTCATTATGCGGCACATTATCCGGCCATTGTCTTCTCAGGTGTGAACGCCTCCAAGCATATTGCCTTTCCAAACAAAAAGTGTCTTATAAAATTTAAATCAATGTATTGTTTTGTGTAAATGATCAGGCAGGATGATTTTCAGATCATTTTGAAGCAAAAACTCTAGGCAATAACACCCATTAGTCAAAAGTATTGTGGACACATATTTAGTATGTGTTTTGTGGCCTTATTTTAGTTTTTTCAATAACCATGCATAAACAATATTCTCTCAAAAATACAAACATGTACATACTGTCACGGATGGGTGTAGGCAGGAAGCACGAGGAGACGAGGAATAACTACTAACAGGAATTTAATGATCAAAAAACTCAGGAGATGCAACACATACCATATAAACGCAACATATACAATAACCGACCAGGAGTGAGGGAGAACACTGGGTTTACATACACAGGGAATGGGTCATGGCAACAAGACACAGCTGGGGCAAATTAACTAGACACAGGTGGAGGAACTGAACACAAACGAGGAGCGGGAAAACGTCTCGGTTACGTATGTAACCCTCGTTCCCTGAGTACAGGGAACGGAGACGTGTCGTCGGGGGAGTTCCCTGACGAATTGGGATCACGCTAGGGAGCCAACTGCCTTCGAGAGAATTAAAACGAGCCAATAGACATTGGCATGCAAGGTTTGCATTCCGCGATCCGCCTACCAGCGCGGGTATAAAAGGCGGAAGTAAACATTGCGCAATTCTTTTCGCTGAGGAGCCGAACAGTGTCCAGTCCTCGCGAAGGTACAGCAACATGGCGAAGGGACGACACGTCTCCGTTCCCTGTACTCAGGGAACGAGGGTTACATACGTAACCGAGACGTTCCCTTTCGTCCTGGGAACTCCGACGTGTCGTCGGGGGAGTTCCCTGACGAATTGGGATCCCTAATAAAACGCCATGGTGCTGGCCCCTTCCAGCGCCCGGCTAAGCTACCCTGCAGCAGTTTCTTGAAATAAGTTGCGGGAGCTAGCACGGGAACCACACTGCTGTTCCGCAAGACCCGCACAGTGGAGCATTGGATAACACTGGGAAAGCGTTCCCTCAAGAGAGGAGGGAACGCTGCGGAAGCCCCAGCCTGACTGAGGAAGGCCAGGAATACACATATGTACTAGCCCGAAGGAATAGTGAAACATATGGCAGTCCCAGAGGTAGTCCCAATCCAAGGGAAGTGGGAGCGTACTCAAGGGGATGACGAACGAGTCCGTCAAGGGGAAGACATGGCTGAACTGCACATGGCATCATGGGTCACAGTAGAGACCACTGGGGCACCCAGTCTACTAACAACTCCTTACTAGAGGTAGCAGACCTGGCGCCGGGCGGTCCGCCGCGCCCAGCACCGAGGGGTGAAGGAGGAACTCACGAGGCTCACCGACGTAGGGCGCCAACGGAGCAAAAAGACACACGTATCCGGCCGAGGCACGGAGTGGCATGGCAAGCCGACACAACCTATTCCCTCGACCCACTGGCCGTAGCCAGAACTCGGGAGGAAACAGGTTCCACATGAAGGCTATAGAACCTAGCGAACGTGTTCGGTGTCGCCCAGCCCGCAGCTCTACAGATGTCTGTCAGCGAGGCGCCTTGAGCCAAAGCCCAGGAAGCGGCAACACCTCTAGTAGAGTGGGCACGCAACCTGGGAGGACAAGGCTCACCCAGAGATTCATACGCTCGGGTGATAGCATCCACTAACCAGTGGGCTAACCTCTGCTTGGAGACGGCCTTCCCCTTCTGCTGGCCTCCGTAACAGACAAAGAGCTGATCTGAGGTTCTGAAGCTTTGCGTTCTGTCAATATAAACCCGCAGAGCGCGGACGGGACAGAGAAAAGCTAGGGCTGGGTCTGCCTCCTCCTGGGGCAGCACTTGCAGGTTCACTACCTGGTCCACGAAGGGAGTGGTAGGAACCTTGGGCACATATCCGAGCCGGGGTCTCAATACAACATGAGAAAGGGCCGGCCCGAACTCTAGGCACGATTCGTCGACCGAAAAAGCCTGCAGATCCCCGACCCTCTTAAAAGAGGCCAAAGCTAACAAGAGCGCTGTCTTGATGGACAGGAAATTAAGCTCTACAGTCGGCAAGGGCTCAAAGGGAGGACTTTGAAGAGCTCTAAGTACCAGAGCTAGGTCCCAAGAGGGTACAGAGTGCAAAACGCGAGGTGGATTTAACCTCCTAGCACCCTTAAGGAATCTGATGACCAGGTCGTGCTTCCCCAAGGACTTACCTGCGACTGCATCGTGATGTGCGGCTATTGCGGCGACATACACTTTGAGGGTGGAGGGGGACAGCCTCCGATCCAACCCATCTTGCAGGAAGGAAAGCACGACTCCGATCGGGCAAGATCGGGGGTCCTCCTGACGGGAGGAACACCAATCGACGAACAGGTTCCACTTCAACGCGTAGAGGCGCCTAGTAGAGGGGGCTCTAGCGGAAGTGATGGTGTCTACCACTGCCTGTGGTAGACCACCTAGAACCTCCGCGTCCCGTCCAGGGACCAGACATGGAGTTTCCAGAGGTCTGGACGCGGGTGCCATAGAGTGCCCCGTCTCTGAGAAAGAAGGTCCTTCCTCAGAGGAATCGGCCAAGGAGGGGCTGTCGCGAGGAGCATGAGTTCCGGGAACCAAGTCCTGGTGGGCCAATACGGCGCCACTAGAAGGACCTGCTCCTCGTCCTCCCTGACCTTGCACAGAGTCTGTGCAAGAAGGCTCACTGGGGGAAACGCATATTTGCGCAGGTCCCGGGGCCAGCTGTGAGCCAGGGCGTCCGTGCCGAGGGTCCCCTCGGTCAGGGAGAAAAAACACTGGCAATGGGTCGTGTCTGGAGACGCAAACAGATCTACCTGTGCGGCTCCAAAGACACTCCAAATCAGCTGGACCGCCTGGGGATGGAGTCGCCATTCTCCTGGCAGGGGAGGCAACCGAGAAAGCTCGTCTGCCAGACGGTTGAGCTCCCCTGGAATGTGAACGGCACGAAGCGACCTCAGATGCTTCTGACTCCATAGGAGGTGGTGGGAGGCGAGTCGCGACATGCGACGGGAGCGTAGACCGCCTTGATGGTTGATGTACGCAACGGCCCCAGTGCTGTCCGTATGGACCAGTACGTGCCTGTGTCTGAGCCCCTTGAGGCGACGCAGGGCTAGACGTACTGCTTGCAACTCTAGGCAGTTGATGTGCCAATGCAGTTGAGGCCCCGTCCACAGACCTGAAACTGTATGCCCTTTGTACGTGGCCCCCCACCCGGTGGCAGAGGCATCTGTGAAAACCACAGCATGCCTGGAAACCAGGACTAGGGGCACACCGGCCCGTAGAAACGCAGGATCCGACCACGGGGAGAAGGTTTGGCGACAGTGCGGGGTCACTTTGACCCGGAACGTGCCGCTGTGCCACGCCCACCTCGGGACTCGATCGTGAAGCCAGCGCTGAAGCGGTCTCATATGTAACAGGCCGAGCGGCGTTACTGCGGCTGCGGCTGCCATATGCCCCAGGAGCCTCTGAAACTGTTTCAGTGGAACCGCTGTCCTGCCTCGAAAAGACCTGAGGCAGGTGAGCACTGACTGGACGCGTTCCTCTGTGAGGCACGCAGTCTGGGCGACCGAGTCCAGCTCCATACCGAGATAAGAGATCCTCTGCACGGGGCAGAGTTTGCTCTTGTCCCAGTTGACCTGAAGCCCCAACCGGCTGAGGTGCCGAAGCACCATGTCCCTGTGATCGCACAACACATCTCGCGAGTGAGCTAGAATGAGCCAGTCGTCGAGATAGTTGACCGAGAGCGGGGTCAGGGTGTACTTGACACCAACCTGCCTCCACGGAGGGGCAGACGGCAGAGAAGGCTCGTGAGCGTTCTGCTGCGGACTGTCCGGTGGCGAGGGGAGGGGGAGAGACGAGGAACGAGGCCCTGCATCCTCGAGTGCTGGTCTCTGCGCCTCCGGGCCCAGCCGCAGACCGGAGTGACGCAGCTGGGGCTGCGTCACTGCTATCCGCCAGCTGGGAAGAGGGGGACGGGGACGTAACCGCTCGGGGGCGGCACATGCTGCCGTCCCGGACCTCTTGGACGGGGGAGACTGCGTGCCCATCAGTCTCGGCCGTGGATGACCTGGAGGAGGAAGAGGGAGAAACTGCTCTTTTTTTGAAAATGTGGGTACCGCTGACCGAGTGGCCAGCGGCGGAACAGAAAGAAAATTGAACAGGATTTTCCACCCGGCCCTCTCCCGGGGGAAGGAGGTGTGCAGGGGCACCCTCCCGAAGAGCAGCATCCGGAACCTCCACCAGGTCGCCCGTCTCAGGGACGCTTCCCGCGCTTCTTCTTCTGGGAAGGAGCAGGGGGTGCCTGAGCGAGTTTGGCCGCCCTCTTACGACCCGACCTCCGTCCCCCAGGGTTAGACTGCTGCCCTGAAGGAGGAGCGGCCGCCGGAGGGCGACCTCGGCGATGGGCAGCCGGAGGCTCTACGGCCACAGAGGACGGACCAGCAGCAGTCCGCCTCCTGTGCAGGACGTGCCGTATCGCTTCCGACTGCTTCTGGGCGGTGGAGAACTCTTGGGCGAAGCTCTCCACCGCGTCGCCGAAGAGGCCCCCTTGGGATATGGGGAAGTTGAGAAGTTTGTTCTTCTCTGCTTCCCGCATATCAGCAAGGGTGAGCCAGAGGTGGCGCTCCTGGACCACCAAGGTGGACATCGCTCGACCCAGGGAACGTGCGGTGACTTTCATCGCCGCACGCAGCTCCTGCAGCAGACCCGGGTCGAGACCACCCCCCTGCATGTCATGAAGTGCCTTGGCCTGGTGGACCTGTAGCAACGACATAGCATGCAGGGCGGAAGCGGCGTCTCCACACGCCGTGTAGGCATCCCTGGTCAGACCAGAGGAAAACCTACAGGCCCGGGAGGGGAGTGAAGGGGCACCCCGCCAGGAGGAAGCGGTCTTAGGACACAATTTCATCGCAACCGACTGCTCCACTGGGGGGATTCCCTCGTACCCGAGCGCCGCCCCGCCGTCAAGGGTGGTGAGGAAGGAGGAGCGAGGTTGTCTATGTCTGGTCGCAAGGGGGGCCAGCCAAGACTTCCTCAGCTCCTCATGCACTTCAGGGAAGAATGGTACTGGAGCAGGCCGCGGGGCAACAGCACGGCCTGCTCCGAGACACCAATCATCCAGCCGCGAAGGTTCGGGGCCCGGTGGAGGGTTCCAGACGAGCCCGACATTCGCAGCTGCCCTTTCGAGCATAGCGGCCATTTCCGGATCCGGCTCAGCCGCAGCCACCACACCAGAAGGGGGTAGACCCGTTGAGTCGTCACCAGAAGACGACCGCTCTTCCTCCGATGCCGCGATCGACATCTGATCCTCAGGCGGTGCCCCAAAGGAGACAAACGGGACCGCACGAGGCGGTGCCGGAAGCTCCACCGAGACACCTGATGGCAACGAGCTACTAGAGGCGTGAGAAGCCATTGAGGATCTTTCACCTGACGGGACGTTCTGCACGGTAACCCTCATCCGCCCACCAACAGGAATCACTGAAGTAGCCGTCTGCCGAACTGAACCGGCAGACGAACTAGATCGGGGATTCTCTGAAGGGACTCCCCCATGTTTCAGGGATCTTAGTCTTGAACGCAGCATCGCCAGAGTCATGTTCCCGCAATGAGAACATGACTCGTTCATAAACGCTGCCTCAGCGTGCCCTAAGCCCAAACACGAGAGGCAGTGTTTATGACCATCCTCCTGAGGGAGAAGTCGACCGCATCCAGAAACGCACGGGTGAAACGACATCCTGAAAAGGACGCGAAACGCCCGTGTTGCTCTTTTAGACAAAAAGAAATGCTCTTTTATGTGCCGAGGCACAAAGGGACCACCGCGGCAGACACAGCGGGGAAACTGCAAGCCCGTGTGCTGCACTCACCGTTACCAATACCAGCCGTTAAAACAGCTCTTTGTTTGAATAGAGAGAGAGAGAAACGGCCGGCAACGGGAAGCGATGGCCACTTGAAGCGCCGTCACACCAGCAGCAGAGGATTCCTTTCGCCAAAGAAGACTCGTTTTTCAATATTTCCTCGGAATACAGCAGCTCAGAGAGACACTGAATGGCTCCGAAGCAAAAAACATTGCGCAATGTTTACTTCCGCCTTTTATACCCGCGCTGGTAGGCGGGTCGCGGAATGCAAACCTTGCATGCCAATGTCTATTGGCTCGTTTTAATTCTCTCGAAGGCAGTTGGCTCCCTAGCGTGATCCCAATTCGTCAGGGAACTCCCCCGACGACACGTCGGAGTTCCCAGGCCGAAAAGGGAACTGAGACACAGGACTAAACCAAAACACAGAGACGGGGAAAACTAAGAAACACAGGTCATACTTGTGACATTACCCCCCTCTCCAAAAAAGGCGCGTCCTCGCGCCGTACAATATCCAAAGGGGTGGGAGGGTGGGCGCCCTGGAGGCTGACGAGGGTATAGTTCCATGGGAATAGGAAGCCTCCAGGCGGAATAGGCTGTGGGTCTTGCCAAGGGGGAGCTGGACGTGGACGTGGGCGTGGCCAAGGCGGAGCTGGACGTGGGCGTGGCCAAGGCAGAGCTGGACGTGGGCGTGACCAAGGCGGAGCTCTCGGGTACCCGGGAGTCCAAGGCGGAGCTGGACGTGTGCGTGACCACGGCGGAGCTTTCGGAACCTCTGGAGTCCAAGGCGGAGCTTGACGTGGCCAAGGTGGAGCTTGACCTGGCCGTGACCACGGCGGAGCTTTTGGGACCTCGGGAGTCCAGGGTGGAGCTATCCCTTCAGGTGACCATGGCAGTGCTGCCCCTTCGGGTGGCCATGGTGAAGGCGTATAGCCCCCCCCCAAAATTTTCTTGGGGAGAAGAACGGGTTTCAGCTCAGGCTCAGGAACAGTCTCTGGCTGGGTGATCTCCAGCTGGTTCTCCAGCTGGTCGTGGCAGACGTGAAACACTGTGCGGGACTGGACCAGCGGTGAAGGCTCGGGATCGGTGCTGGACGGGACCAGCGGCGGAAGCTCAGGCTCGGGATCTGTGCTGGATGGGACCAGCGGCGGATGCTCGGGCTCGTCGTGGCTGATGTGAAGCTCGGGCTCGTCGTGGCTGACGTGAAGCTCGGGCTCATCGTGGCTGACGTGAAGCTCGGGCTCGTCGTGGCTGACGTGAAGCTCGGGCTCGTCGTGGCTGACGTGAAGCTCGGGCTCGTCGTGGCTGATGTGAAGCTCGGGCTCGTCGTGGCTGACGTGAAGCTCGGGCTCGTCGTGGCTGACGTGAAGCTCGGGCTCGTCGTGGCTGACGTGAAGCTCGGACTCGTCGTGGCTGACGTGAAGCTCGGGCTCGGGATCTGTGCTGGATGGGACCAGCGGCGGAAGCTCTGGCTCGGGCATCTCGGGTGCAGCAAGGGACACGGAGTTCTTGGAGAGGTATGCAGCGGGTTCCGGATCGAGGTGAACTGGGACGTCTATATACTTCCGGATGGGGACTGGATGATGATTTTGACTATCCTCTGAATAGTCAACGAGGAAATCGGAACCATGTAATTCTAGGAAATAATTAATAAAGTCCGGGACGGATTTATAACAATCCTCCACGGAGATGAAATGGAATAAATTATCATCGTCCAGTCCCAACCGGAAGCAGCCGTTAATAGTGGAATCACCCCAGTTCACTAGATGGGAAACCTCCAGGAACTCCTCAACATACCTCTCCAACGAACGGCCATTCTGCTGCAAGTTGAAGAGTCTGTCTTTGGCCATCACGCTTGTCTTTGGGTCGGTTATTCTGTCACGGATGGGTGTAGGCAGGAAGCACGAGGAGACGAGGAATAACTACTAACAGGAATTGAATGATCAAAAAACTCAGGAGATGCAACACATACCATATAAACGCAACATATACAATAACCGACCAGGAGTGAGGGAGAACACTGGGTTTACATACACAGGGAATGGGTCATGGCAACAAGACACAGCTGGGGCAAATTAACTAGACACAGGTGGAGGAACTGAACACAAACGAGGAGCGGGAAAACTGAGACGCAGGACTAAACCAAAACACAGAGACGGGGAAAACTAAGAAACACAGGTCATACTTGTGACACATACATCTTGCTCACATATTATGGTAGCCCTGTTTGTGCTAAATAGAGTGTAATTACACCTTTGCCATTAATATGTTTATAAGCAACTGAAAAAAGCACAAATGTCAGGGCATGTCAAAACATCTCAAGGACCCCAATTAAACAGCATTTTTAACTCACTGCCTGCAGTGGCTCAGGGGCGGTCTCTGAGTGCAGTATCACCAGAGATAGGCCCAAGAGGATAAAGAGGGGCGCAAGGCAATTCGCTTGCTCCCTCAGGTACCTGACGATCAGATGTGCTTCCCATGCTTCTGCATCATGATGTGCTTCAAGAAAACAGAGGCAACATCATTTTGAGAGTGGAGGAAACAGCCTACTCCAACCCTGAAGGAAAGAGAGCACTGAATGACCAAAAACTTTCAGGATTTCCTCACGGAGAGAAGACTCACTCAACGAATAGGTTCCACTTTTTTTGGCGTAAGCTCAACTTCCTATTTTAGGGGGTGCTCGCAGAAGTGATGGTAACTACCACATGTTCCTGTGGTAGCCACCTGAACCTCCGCGTCCAGTTAGGACCGGCCTGGAATCTCTCCAGGGGTCTGAACATGTTTCCATCCTGCCCCGTCCCTGAAATGTATTCAGGGGAAGTCAGGAGGGCTGTCGAGGGGAGCTAGGTCTGGTTTGGCCAATAAGGGGCAACTGTCAAGACCTGCTCCATAGCCAGTTGGGTCTTCAGGTCAACTGGAAGAGAGTAATCTCGCCCACGGGTTGAGTATCTCTTTTCAGTTTGGACTCGGTCCAACACGTCTCTTCAAGAAAAGAGTGTGTTCGGCTGGTGCTATATAGAAGTGAGAAAGGGTCCCACTGAAAGAACTTTCAGAGGCTCCTGGGGCATTGGCAGACGCAGCCGCTTGGCTTCCTCCATATGAAGACCGCTTCAGCACTAGCTTCATGATCGAGTCCCAAGGTGACCGTGGCAGAGCGGCACGCCCTGTGTGACAACAGATCACCCCAGCCTGCCGCCAAACCCTCAGTCCGTGATCAGACCTTTCGTTTCTCCGGGCCAATCCGCTCCTAGAACAAGGTCCACTAACACCGTCTGAGGGGGCATGTACAAAGGGCATGCTTTAACGGAGGCCAGGGCGACCTCCGACTGCATTGGCATTCGTGCCTTGAGTTGTTGCAGTTCACCTCGCTTTGAGCCACCGCTGCTCAGCGAGCTGGTACTGGTGGCACGATTGAGCAGGCCGGAAGAACTAGTGGAATGAAGCAACCGCAGAAGCTTCTGACTCCAAGGAGGAGGTGACGGGTGAATTGTGACATGCGAGGGAAGCTTAGAGCAACGGTCTTGATGTTCAGACCAGTACCAGCTCGCTGAGCAGCAGTGGCTCAAAGCGAGGTGAACTGCAACAACTATGAGCGCACGGTCTGGGCTACCCTTGTGCATGTCCATGGGTGCTGTGGCCTGACAGACCTGTTGCAGCGCCATGGCACGCAAGAGGAGGCGGCTTGCCCATAGGCTTTGTAAACTCTGCCCGTCGGAATGGACGAGAACTCACAGGTCTTGGGGCGGCGAGGATCCCTCCAAAAGGCAGCGGCCGCCAGACACAGGTGCACCTGTGTCGTGACAGACCGCTCCACTGGAGGGACAGCCTCACAACCCTTCAACGCTCCTCCATCAAGGGTAGTGAGGGGGAAAAGCTATTCAGGCAGTTTCTGGCAGAGAAAGTTGCCGTCCACAACCTGATAAGCTCTCCATGCACTTCGGGAAAGAAAAGCACAGGGGCGGCGAACAGAGAACCAGCCAGGCCTGCCCCGAGATACCAATCCTCCAACCAAGACTAAACGGGACACGGTGGCCCGTTTCAGCATAGCTGACATTTCTGGATCTGGCAGGGGCAATGTTACACTCCCAGAGGGAGATAACACAGCCGAGTCGTCATCTCCAGAGGCCAGCTCACCCTCCGATGCTGCTATCGACAATTTATCCTCTGGGGGAACCCCAATTAAAACAGCTGATAGGTCCATTACAGAGGGTCCAGCACGCTCAACAGGAATTCCATCGGCTGCGGTGTGATGGAGGAGTGAGGAGCCCACAGGGAATGGTTACCGGGCGAGACATCCATCACTGTCCTCCGATCACCCATCCCACACAGTGGGGCATGGTAATGGGGACTCGCGCTTCGCGGACGAAGGCAAGTCTCGATCTCAACACCGCGACAGTCATATTCCCGCAATGAGAACATGAGCCGTCCACAAAAGCTGCCTCAGCGTGCTGAACATATACACTCACCTAAAGGATTATTAGGAACACCATACTAATACTGTGTTTGACCCCCTTTCGCCTTCAGAACTGCCTTAATTCTACGTGGCATTGATTCAACAAGGTGCTGAAAGCATTCTTTAGAAATGTTGGCCCATATTGATAGGATAGCATCTTGCAGTTGATGGAGATTTGTGGGATGCACATCCAGGGCACGAAGCTCCCGTTCCACCACATCCCAAAGATGCTCTATTGGGTTGAGATCTGGTGACTGTGGGGGCCATTTTAGTACAGTGAACTCATTGTCATGTTCAAGAAACCAATTTGAAATGATTCGAGCTTTGTGACATGGTGCATTATCCTGCTGGAAGTAGCCATCAGAGGATGGGTACATGGTGGCCATAAAGGAATGGACATGGTCAGAAACAATGCTCAGGTAGGCTCATTTAAACGATGCCCAATTGGCACTAAGGGGCCTAAAGTGTGCCAAGAAAATATCCCCCACACCATTACACCACCACCACCAGCCTGCACAGTGGTAACAAGGCTTGATGGATCCATGTTCTCATTCTGTTTACGCCAAATTCTGACTCTACCATCTGAATGTCTCAACAGAAATCGAGACTTATCAGACCAGGCAACATTTTTCCAGTCTTCAACTGTCCAATTGGTAGCCGGTGGGGTCTTCTGCTGTTGTAGCCCATCCGCCTCAAGTTGTGCGTGTTGTGGCTTCACAAATGCTTTGCTGCATACCTCGGTTGTAACGAGTGGTTATTTCAGTCAAAGTTGCTCTTCTATCAGCTTGAATCAGTCGGCCCATTCTCCTCTGACCTCTAGCATCAACAAGGCATTTTCGCCCACAGGACTGCCGCATACTGGATGTTTTTCCTTTTTCACATCATTCTTTGTAAACCCTATAAATGGTTGTGCGTGAAAACGAATGGTTGTGCATCCAGAAACGCACAGGTGGAATGACATCTTGAAAAAGACGCAAACGCACCCGTGTTGCTCTTTCAGGAAATAGGACCCATCACCAGTGCCGGAGCACACAGGGGAATGACCACGGCAACACTGAACAGCAAACTGAAACAGTGAAGCACTCACTTTTCCACCGTCTACACACACACAAACCTTTAGAATTTGTTGCTGTTAAAACAGCAGTTGAGAGCTCAAAGCTCGCGATCACCGCTGCACTCACGCTGTAGAAACCACCAGCACTGGGAGAGTCTTCCAGAAGAACACCGACACACTCGCTCGTTGTAAACAACAGCACTCTTCAGAGACATCAAACGATCGGCTCCGAAGTAAAAGGCAACTAGTGCGTGCATCCACTTCCATATTTATACCCGCGCTGCGGGGGCGCAGTGTGTGATGTAAATCACGCACGCCACTTACATTGGCTCATTCAATAGTACTTGAAAACGACCGGCTCCCTAGCGTGATCCCCATTCAGTCGACTACGTCTGACTTTATTGACTGAAAGGGAACATTCCAATGACCTTTCATAGGCTTCCTTTTAGCTAGCTTGTTAGCTTATCATAGCACCAAAACAATTTACGAGATGAATACCACTACATAACTTCAGTCGAGTGTTTGAAATAACTTCCTTTTGTGATCTGACATGGCTTCTTATCAGAATGTGGCAGAAAATATTTCATAGTTGGCTGTCCTAAGCTAATATATTGATGTCGATTAGCATGCATCATAATATACCTTATTCTTATGAAAATTCCCGATAAGGATCGAAGAACACAAGTGAACCATATTGTCGCAAATCAAGTGTTTATTATCTTCATGTTTCATAAGTCCAAACATCTCAATCTACATTTTATTTGTCTATGACTTTGTCCACATAATGGTTTTGAAAGTATGAATTATGAATCATTAAGTGTGAGTGTTAAGGGTAAAAATAAAAAACAACTCCTCTCTAAAGTATTTTAAAGTAAACATGTGAGAGGTTTTCTCCAAATAAGCACACTTTTAGACTTTTAAAAGAGGCTCTGATGAGAAATGTTTTTTTTATGCATTTTACTTATGCATTTAGTGCATGCATAAGAGGCTCATATTTCATATTAAAGGGAAAAAAGTTTGTAAACATAAACATTTTAAAAACTGAGCAGCTGAAGAGTTTGACTTTATAGGCATATATTCTGCAACATCTGTGTTTCTTTATTCTATCGTACCAAAAATCACAAAACACAAAAAATATATTTAAAAATATTTATTTTCATTTTATTTCACAAAACAAAACTATGAAATTAGTAATGCAGTTAGTAATTGGCTAAGAACATACATTTATTGAGGATTTGTCTAAAAGAATTGACATTTTTGAGTCACCTAACTGATTAGGTTTAGCTCAATAGGACAAAGTGTTTCCGAAATGCAACTTTTAGAAGGAGTTGTGAAAAATGACAGACAATCTGTTTGCTGGAATCAAAAACCAGTGAGGAAGATGAACTCGGCATGACCAATAAAATCTGAAGAGAACATTTTTTTTAGCACTTGGTGGCGATATAGAGTTTGAATGACAGATTCAACTTTAGGAACTTTAGGAGCTGAAGACATATTTTCAAAAAAATATCTAGTTCACTTTTGAGTGTGACTTGATTTAGAAATTGTGCTCTACATATAAACATTTAGAATAATCAAAAGTCTCTAGTGGTTGTTCTGTCAGATATGTTCGTACTATTGACCTTATGACAGCTCAAATAGGCTGAAAAGCATTGTTGCTATCTGCTATTTTGTCTGTCAAGGACTAAAAATTACTGAGCACATACAAAAATTTAGCAATTTCCTTTAACTGTAGTAAAAAGGTGGTTTTGGCACATGGAATTTGAATAGTAGGTATCGAGTGGCTAGTTAATGGAGCTTTGTTTCGTTCAATTTTCGTTCAAGTTTCGTGTAATCTTGAAAAATGCAAGCCAACTATTTTTTATGACATTGACCTTACACTTCTGTAATTCCTTGATGTTTTCTCCATTAAAAATAAAGACTGTATGAATCAAGCATCTGTGTTATGGGAGTTTCCATTAACACTAGATCCAGTTAAGCCGATTACATGGAGTTTTATATGGCAGTATGCTTCATCATCAGATAATTTATGAAGGATATTTGCATAATAATACCCTCTGTAAAACATCTGTACATTAAACAGACTTCATTCAAGATACTTGTGTAACAGGTACAGAAAGTACATTGTTAAAATGCATATATTGTTTATTAGAATTCTCACAAAATGGTTTGTTTACATACACCTGATATTACTGCCTAATTGAAGTGTGAGTGGCTTCCCCTTTAATTTTGGTGATGGCATCATAAATCTCTATCATTTCCTGTGCTGTCCCCTCCTCTTCCTCTTTGCATTGGTGATGCACTGGAGAGGTTAGGTTATTTTGGGCTCCTGATAATCTTTTTAATCTTAATTTTAATTGTTGCTTTTATGTCTATATTTTCACTCTAATTTATGTATCTAATATTATTTTACCTATCTGTGTGGTTATTTTTGTCATTTCATCCCGTTTAAGTTATGTTTTTGCATCTGGGCCTAAATGTGGACTCGCACTAAGAGGCTGTTTACATTTTGTTTTATATCAGGTATGTTTTCTGTTGTATGAATTTTCCTGTTCAATGTGACTTTTCGCTCTTTGCTTTGGTGATACACTGGAGAGATATTGCAAGGGTGACTCTCGCACTAAGAGGCTGTTTACATTTGTTTTATATCAGGAATAAAGGATCAGTGAAACTGCAGAATGCTGTCCTGTTCTTCTCATACCAACCAAAACACAACGCAGATACACTTGTACATCTGTTGACTTCATCTTATGTGTGGATTATTTGGTTTTGTTTGAAAAACAGAAGCATGCTGAATTGACTTAAGTGTGAATCTCCGGTTTCAACATCTCTGTGCTCTCATGATAATAATGCAGATAAGTAGAGATGCAGACAAGTTAACTTTATTTTAAGAAAAACACACACAAAAACACATTATTTACCTCTGTTTGCATCTGCAAAGCATTACACATTGTATCTGTGTTAATGTCAATGTTTATGACTGTTGGACTTCTTGATGCTTGGTTAGGTTTTCTCTTGAAATTTCAATATTTACTCACGTTCTTCAGTTATATTTAGCATTTCACCATAACGACATCTTATTCCATTCCTGGACACATGGGTAGGTTTTTCCCTTGAAATCTCAGGCGCAATCTCGACGCAAATCTAAAATGGGTTGGTCTGAAGTAGCTACATTACTCATAGGTGTGGTTTGGGCGTAACGTGAAATAAACCAATCAGAGCGTCATCTCACATTCCCATTAAAAGCAGGCGCGCTTGTTCCATGGCGGATTGCTATTATGATGGCGGATTTGCCAGGCGCACACCAGGAGCGGTTCACAGTCGAGGAGACTGACGTTCTCATCAGGGCCGTAAAAGACAGAGAAGTAACATTGTATGGGGATGGGAGAAACCCACCCAAATTAGCTTCGGTTAAACAGGCGTTTAATAATTTGGGTAAATGTGTAAGCTAGATTTATGCCTATGTTTTCACATCTTCGTGGACACCACAATGATTTCCCTCGTGTGGTAATATTTTTCTTTGTAATTATGAATAGTTTGCAAAAATGGGAACTGCTTCGTCTGTGTAAATGAGAGAAGCAAAGTGTATGCACGTTGTGCACACGCTACTGTACATTATGGCCAAGCATCTGAATAACGCGCCACTGACTTTAGACTAGGTTATTCCTGGTCTGTGGCGGAATCGTTTTCTGAAACTGCAAAATAGCACCAGGGAATGTTTGCGCCGGAACAAATTAGGAATGATACAAGTCAATTGCGCTGGGTGCAAGATAGGGCCCAACGTGTTAAAAAATGATCAGCCTCTTAAAGTGCTGGACGTGGTTAACTAGCCACTGTTATAAGGTCATTTGAACATTAAATGTAAAACTTTAACATTTTTACCACAGCTACACAGTTTTAAAAAGGCTACATGTAGAATTCAGAAACCCTTGTTATTAGCGACACCGGTGGTCGTTAAGTGAACTGCACCCAGTGATTTATTGCTCTTGTTCGCACTCGTTTACACGTAACAAATATATATGTATATATATATGTATCTTTACCCATTGAATGCATTATAAATGTTTACATGAGAATTTTTACAAAAATAAACCATGTTCAATTTGTATATATCATTCTTGAATTATTTGCTACCAAAAGATATGCTATAAAAATTCTACAAAAATAGAAATTTCTGTATAAGGATTATCCGTGAATAGTACAGAAAATGTACTGTTAATATACAGAATTTTCCGTTTTAGAGTTGAAGGAACTGTCCATTACTTAACGGAAAATTTTCTGCCAGTACATTATTTTTTTACTGACTCTTTTGCACATACAGACATCTATAATAATCAAAAGCATAACAAAAGTTTCTAGTGTTCTTGTCAAATATGTTGTTAAACAACAGGAAATGTTAAAGTTTCAGATTTTCATCTCAGCTACATAATCTAAAACTTTTGAGATAGAGGAGAGGCTACAAAAACCCTAACATGATCCCTGAACAAGAGCTAAAAGACCATGAAATGGAAAATGTGTAATTGTCACAAATATAATAGAGCACCAGACTGATGACCATAGGAGCGTACGTCACCACCGAAGGCACCAGCACGATCTGAATGATCCGGAAAGCCTTGACTTTATTCCGGTTCAGTCCATCTTTCTTCTTGACGTCTTCACCCGGTCCAGGACGCTTCAGAGCCTTCAGGACCGTCAAGCAAGTGAACACTTGCGTGATGAGAAAAGTTAAGTATTCTGGCAAAAGTAAGCTGTAGATAACAATGACTCCCATTCCATTTGGAAGGCATGAACAGAAGATCAGAATCCATCTGATGGCGGAAATGGTGATCCTGTATTTTATGGGTTTGAGCTTCAGGAAGGTCACATGATGGAGAACGCCTACGTAACGCTCCACACAGGTGAAGGTTTGAAACAGAGGACGACCGACCAACAGCACCAGTGCAAAAATGATTGTTACATACTCACAGTTAGAGCAATTGAAGAAGTACTGTTTGATTGCAAAGGCATAGCAGAAGTTGAAGATGACCTCGATGAGTGATGTGTTGAAAACGAAGACTTCAAAAGACTGTCCTCGGATCATTTCTTTCATGCTCAGCCACAGGATGTAACAGTGCGCCGGCAACCCAAGAACCAGGTTTCTGCTGCAAGAGAAGGTGATTAAATATGAAGGTAAATTGTGGAATTCGCTGGAGTTGTTTGCGAAAATGGACGTCTGCCAGGTTGAATTGTTTGTCGCCATTGACCTGGATGTTGAAATAAAGTTAACAAGAAGGTGGAACAGAAGGTTAGATCAATGTGAACGTTAAAGACACATTTAAACTTCTTTAAAATTGATATGATACCTCACAAGGACAACCGTGCCTGTTAAATGTGGGACTGAATGGGGTTTGTTTCAGATACTGCAAGATCTGCTTTATAATTTTGATTGGATTATCGTTGACTTAGTTTTGCATTAACACCTGTGAAATGCTATACTAGACATGCAAATGAAATATATCACTGAGATAAATTACACACTCTTTTTTACATTTCTCATTTAGCAAGTTGAAAATGTGAATAGTGCTTTCATGCAAAACTTGCTGCCATGTTGGTTGGGTGGTTTCCATTTTAAAGTGTGTTGAATTTGACATATCATACTGCTGTTACTATATTTATATGGTAAAAAATAGTAGTGGTGTGCTAGAATCTTATTCAGATGTTTGAGATGAATACCACTACATAACTTCAGTCGAGTGTTTGAAATAACTTCCTTCTGTGATCTGACATGGCTTCTTATCAGAATGAGGCAGAAAATATTTCATAGTTGGCTATCCTAAGATAATATATTGATGTCGATTAGCATGAATCATAATATACCTTATTCTTATGAAAATTCCCGATAAGGATTGAAGAACACAAGTGAACATCCTGGTTGCGTATGCAACCCACCGTTCCCTGAAGGAGGGAACAGAGGACGTAGTCGACGTCGACTGAATGGGGATCGCGTCAGAGAGCCTATCATCTTCGAGTACTATTGAACGAGCCAATGGAATTGGCGTGCGTGATTCGCATCACACACTCCGTCCCCGCGGCGCGGGTATAAATCCGTAAGTGGATGCACGCACTAGTTGCTTTTCGCTGAGGAGCCGAGCGTAAACCGGAGTCAGCGGTGGTCCAGCGGTAGTGGCAAGGGAATACGTCCTCCGTTTCCTCCTTCAGGAAACGGTGGGTTGCATACCCAACCAGGAAGTTCCCTTTCAGTCAATAACGTCAGACGTAGTCGACGTCGACTGAATGGGGATAACCTTTGAAAACGCCACTAAAGCTGCCAACTTCCAGTGCCTTGACAAAAGCCTCCTGATGCCCCCGCAATTTTAAGGCGGGGAAGGACAGGGCTTAGGCCAGGGAAGTGACTGCTGTTCCTACAGGACCACTGGGAAAGCGTTCCCGTACATTGGAAGGAAGGGACGCTGCAGAAGCCACATCCTACCCGAAGGGAGGTAATGTAGAGAATACACATATGAACTGGGCAGATGACTTGGCAGTACGACATATGGAATGTCACTGGGGTGGCTCCAGCCAAGACGGGGGGAGACTCACCGGACAGTGACGGCAGAGAGACTCTGCCGAGGGAAGACACGGGCTCACCGTATCGTGGAAGAATACACATATGGGATCACCGTAGGGACCACAACATATGGACCCAGCCTAACACAGTTTCCACACTGCTTACGAGTGGTAGGCCTAACACCAGACGTTCCGCACGTCCGACGTCGGAGGGGTGTGGAGGAACTCAACAGGGTTCGGATTCAGGGAACTCAACTGGAGTAGAAAGGCACACGTATCCAGTCCATAGGATGAGAAATGGCGCAGCAAGCCGACACTTGAACCGGGCTCACAGTGAAACTGGCTTCATGAGAAGGGAGCACATGGGAAGCAGCGGTTCAATCTAGGTGTCGCCCAGCACCCAACTCTAAATCTGTCAGCAAAGCACTCTGTCAACGCCCAGGTGGAGCAAACACTCATTATAGAGGAGCTCAAAACCTAAGTGGACATGAGCATCTCGGAATTTTTCACCGAAATGAAGGCAGACACCATTGGTGGGCCAACTTTGCTTGGAAACAGCCTTCCCTCTATGCTGAATTCCTAACAGATAAGAGCTGGTCTGAGGTCTAAGGCTTGCATTCTGTACACGTCTAAACGCTATGAAGCGGACGGACAGAGAAAGCCAGGGCTGGGTCTGCCTCCTCAGGGGCAGCCCTTGCAGGCTCACCACCTACTCCTATTACGGGAGAGGTAGGAACCTTGGGCACAATCCAGGCTGGGGTCTCAGCTCGTGAGAGTTAGCCAGCCTGAACTCCAAGCACAATTTGTTGACCGAAAGCGAGCAAGTCCCTACCCTCTAGTAGAGACCATGCGAGCAGGAGAACTGATTTAACAGAATTCCTGCCTGCAGTGGCTCAGGGGGGGTCTCTGCAGTGCAGTTGCACCAGAGATAAGGCCCAAGAGGATAAAGAGGGACGCAAGGATAGCCTCCGTCTGCTTCTGGGCTGTAGAGAACTGTTGGGCAAAATTCTCTACAGCGTCGCCGAATAACCCAACCTGGGAAATGGGAGAGTCCAGGAACCGAACCTTGTCCACTTCTCTCACGTCAGCCAGGTTGAGCCAGAGATGGCGCTTCTGGACCACAAGTGTGGACATCGCCGAACCAACTGCACGAGCTGCAACCTTCGTGGCCCAGAGGGTGAGGTCAGTTGCAGTGCGGAGCTCACCCATTAACTCATGGTCCGGGCTACCCTCGCGCTTCATGAGTGCCTGGGCCTGGTGGACCTGGAGCAACGCCATGGCATGCAGAGAGGAAGCGGCTTGCCCACAAGCTTTGTAAGCCTTGCCCGTAAGAGCGGACGAGAACTTACAGGCTTTAGAGGGGTGACGAGGATCACCTCTCCAGGAAGCGGCGGCCGCCGGACACAGTTGCATCACGACAGACCGCTCCACTGGAGGGATAGCCTCATAACCCTTCGCCGCTCCCCCGTCAAGGGTAGTGAGGGGGAGGAGCTACTTAGGCGGTTTCTGGCAGAGAAAGGTGCCATCCATGCCCTTGTAAGCTCCTCATGCACTTCAGGAAAGAAAGGTAGCGGGGCGGCGGGCTGAGAACCAGCACGGCCCGCCCCAATAAACCAATCATCCAACCGAGACGGCTCGGGACACGGTGGAGGGTTCCACGCGAGCCCTACCGCCTCGGCGGCCTTTTTCAGCATAGCTGACATCTCTGGATCTGACTCGGGCAACACTGGTCTCCCAGGAGGAGGCAGCACGGCCGAGTCGTCATCTCCAGAGTTCAGCTCCCTTTCTGATGCTGCGATTGACATACTGTCCCCTGGAGAGGCCCCAAATGAAACGACTGGTCGGTCGACTACACAGGGACCAGCGGGTTCACTGGGGAGCTCCACTGGCAGCAGTGCGAAAGAGGAGTGAGGGATCAATGGGGCCTTGCCGGGCAGATTACCCCTCACTGTAATCCTCAGATCACCCAGCTTGGACGGCACCCCAGTCCTTTTCTGGGAAGGCAACCCAGAAGAAGAACCAGGGCGGGGCCCAGAGGCGGGGACTACACCTACGCTTTTGACGAAGGCGAGTCTAGATCTCAGCACCGAGATGGCCATGTTCCCGCAATGGGAACATGACTCATCCAGAAATGCCTCAGCATGCTGTAAGCCCAAACATGTGACACAGCTTTCGTGACCGTCAGAGGGGGACAGAGCCATACCGCACCCAGAAACGCACGGATGGAACGGCATCTTGAAAAGGACACACTCACACCCGTGTTGCTCTTTTAGGAAATGGGACCGTCACCAGTGCCGGAGCACACAGGGAATGACCGCGGCAACACTGAATCAGTCAGACTAAAACAGTGAAGCACTCACTTCTCGCCCTCTAACCAACCGTCAACACACAACAAAACAATAGAAATTTGATGCAGTTAAAACAGCAGTTGAGAGCTGAGAAGCTCACGATCACCGCTGCACCACGCTATAGAACACTAACACTGGGAGGTCTTCCCGCAAGAACACCCACACACTCGCTCGTTGAAACAACAGCACTCTTCAGAGACATCAAAGACGATCGGCTCTGAAGCGAAAGGCAACTAGTGCGTGCAGCCACTTCCGTATTTATACCCGCGCCGCGGGGGCAGAATGTGTGATGCGAATCACGCACACCAATTCCATTGGCTCGTTCAATAGTACTCAAAGATGATGGACTCTCTGACAAGATCCCCATTCAGTCGACGTTGACTACGTCTGACGTTATCGACTGAAAGGGAACCAAATTGTCGCAATCAAGTGTTTATTATCTTCATGTTTCATAAGTCCAAATGTCTCAATCTAATTTTTTTTTGTCTATGCCTTTGTCCATATAAGGGGTTTGAAAGTATGAATTATGAATTATTAAGTATGAGTGTTCAGGGTAAAAATAAAAAACAACTCCTCTCTAAAGTATTTTAAAGTAAACATATGAGAGGTTTTCTCCAAATAAGCACACTTTTAGACTTTTAAAAGGGGCTCTGATGAGAAATGTACAGGAGTTTTACTTATGCATTTAGTGCATGCATAAGAGGCTCATATTTCATATTAAAGGCAAAAAAAATTGTAAACATAAACATTTTAGAAACTGAGCAGCTGAACACTTTATAGGCATATATTCTGCAACATCTGTGTTTCTTTATTCTATTGTACCAAAAATCACAAAACACAAAAAATATATTTAAAAATACTTATTTTCATTTTATTTCACAAAACAAAACTATGAAATTAGTAATGCAGTTAGTAATTGGCTAAGAACATACATTTATTGAGGATTTGTCTAAAAGAATTGACATTTTTGAGTCACCTAACTAATTAGGTTTAGCTCAATAGGACAAAGTGTTCCCGAAATTCAACTTCTAGAAGGAGTTGTGAAAAATGACAGACAATCTGTTTGCTGGAATCAAAAACCAGTGAGGAAGATGAACTCGGCATGACCAATAAAATCCAAAGAGAAAATAATAATAATTTGTAGCACTTGGTGGTGTGATGGCCATGCATAGTTGTGGTGTTGGGCAGTTTACTGCTTTCCTTTTGTCCCTGAAGGTATCATCGTCCGTAAACCAGATTGGAATCACCTACGCTAGAGCCAGATTGGGAGCACCTGTGCCAGACGCTGTGGGAGAATAAATATTCTGGCCCTTTTGATCTCTCGCTATCTCTGGTCTGGTTCCACTCCTGCCAGTAGCCGCAGCACATCTTTGTTTTATTATATTATGTTTTCTGTCAATTATTAGTTTAATAGTTTAAGTTGTTATAATAAATATGTATTTTTTTTGCAATCATCCGTGTCCTTTTCGCATTTGTCATGGCCGTTGAGCCGGGTTATGACAAATTGGGGGCTCGTCCAGCTGTGATTATTTTTTTGTTGTTGTTGGTGCCGCGATTGTTTGGTAAGATTACTGAAAATGGTATTTGGCACTTCATGTTACAGGTTGTTGTCTAGTAGTGTGTAGGTTAGCTTTGTGCTTCACACGTAGAGTTTGAGTGACAGATTGGAACTTTAGGAGCTGGAGACATATTTTCAAAAAAATATCAACTTCACTTTTGCGTGTGACTTGATTTAGAAATTGTGCTCTATATATAAACATTTAGAATAATACAAAAGTCTCTAGTCGTTTTTCTGTCAGATATGTTCTTACTATTGACCTTATGACAGCTCAAATAGGCTGAAAAGCATTGTTGCTATCTGCTATTTTGTCTGTCAAGGACTGAAAATTACTGAACGCATACAAACCTCCTTTTTGGCAATTTCCTTTAATTGTAGTAAAAAGGTGGTTTTGGCACATGGAATTTGAATAGTAGGTATCGAGTGGCTAGTTAATGGAACTTTGTTTCGTTCAGTTCCTGAAATCAACCAGTAATCTTGAAAAATGCAAGCCAACTTTTTTTTATGACATTGAACTTACACTTCTGTAATTCCTTGATGTTTTCTCCATTAAAAATAAAGACTGTATAAATAAAGCATGTGAGTTTTGGGAGTTTCCATTAACACTAGATCCAGTTAAGCCAATTACATGGAGTTTTACATGGCAGTATGCTTCATCATCAAATGATTTATGAAGGATATTTGCATAATAATACCCTCTGTAAAACATCTGTACATTAAACAGACTTCATTCAAAATACTTGTACATCTGTTGACTTCATCTTATGTGTGGATTATTTGGTTTTGTTTGAAAAATAGAAGCATGCTGAATTGACTTCAGTGTGAATCTCCGATTTCAACATCTCTGTGCTCTCATAATAATAGAAAAACACACACAAAACACATTAATTACCTCTGTTTGCATCTGCAAAGCATTGCACATTTTATCTGTGTTAATGTCAAATGTTTATGACTGCTCGGTGCTCGATTGCTCCTGTCTGCCTTGCTGTTGCTGGGTTGGTTTGCATCAGTAAGCCTTGTATATCTTTCTGTTTTGAATCATTATTTACTAGCATTTCCTGTTGTTTATACTGCTTAAATATAACTTACTCAATATCACATATTAACTTAACATCGCTAGCTTCAATCTAAATCGTTGCTAGCACAACACGCTAGTAATTCGCTAGCCTGTTAGCGTACCATCAGTGCGCTCTTTATTTATTTATTTTGCTCGCTCCTTTTACCAATCCATCAAACATCTGAGGTGAGTATCAGTCAGTCAAACAAACACGGTGAGTCATGTCATCTTCTCCTCTTATTGTCACTTGCACTTCATGTAACATGTATAGGATAGCCTTCTCTGTCAGCACAGGATTTACATGTGATAAATGCAGGGAGATAGTCAGGCTGACGGAGAAGATTTCAGAAATAGAGACACGCATCCAAACTTTAATTGAGGTTAATTGTAAGAGTGCAAGTGCTTTAGATACTACTTTGGATGCAATTAGCTTAGAGAACACTGAACATTGTTCGGTTCTGGCTGTAGTAGAGCCCGTGCAGCAGGGCAATTGGGTGACGGTGAGACGGTGTAGTCGTGGGAAAAAACACAGCTCTTCCGTTCCGATTACCATTACAAACAGATTCTCCCCACTCAGTGAAACACCCACTGAGAGTCCTGTTGAATGTGCCCTAGTTATTGGCGATTCTATTATACGGAACGTGAAAATAGAGACACCAGCCACCATAGTCACATGTTTGCCGGGAGCTAGAGCGCCTGACATGAAAGCAAATTTAAAAGTGCTGGCTAATGCTAATCGTAAATTCTCTAAGATTATTATTCACGTCGGCCCTAATGATGTTCGACTCCGCCAGTCGGAGATCACTAAAATTAACGTTAAAGAGGTGTGTGAACTCGCAAGTACGATGTCAGGCACTGTTATTTACTCTGGCCCCCTTCCTGTTTGAAGGAGTGATGAGATAGAAACCAAACAATTACATTACTTTAAATGATTCCACCCCCCAAGATTACGGTTATAAATATGAACCTCGTATGAAAGGCAAAGGGTGAGGTGTTGCTGTAATTTATAGTACTATTTTCAGAATTACTAAGAAGTCTAGTTTCAAATATAATTCGTTTGAGGTGTTGGTGCTAAATGTAACAATATCTAGTGTAAATGATAAATCACATTTGAGATTTGTGCTGGATACTGTATACAGGCCACCAGGGCACCATATAGACTTTATCAAAGAATTTTTATGACTTTCTATCAGAGTTAGTACTGGCTGCAGATACAGTCCTAATTGTTGGGGATTTTAATATACATGTAGATAACGAAAAAGATGCATTGGGATTGGCATTTAAAGACATTTTTAACTATATTGGAGTTAGACAACAAGTGTCAGGACCTACTCATAACTCTCTAGATTTAATATTATCAAATGGAATCAATGTTGATGCCGTTGAAATTCTGCAGCAGAGCGATGACAACTCAGATCACTATCTAGTCTTGTGTAAACTTAATTTAGCCAAGGCTGCAAAGCCGACTTTGTGTTACAAATATGTTAGACCTATCACTTCTGCCACTAAAGAATGCTTTATAAATAATCTTCCTGATCAGTTTCATCATCTCAGCATCCCAGATAGTTTAGAAGAACTCGATATTGCGACAGAAACTTTTAACTCTCTCTTTTCCAGCACTTGGGTTTAAAGAAGATTAAAGAAAATATTCCAACACCATGGTACAACGAGCACACTCAGGCCCTTAAGAGAGCAGCCAGAAAAATGGAGCACAACTGGAAGAAACCAAAACTAGAGGTATTTCGCATTTCATGGAAAGAGAGCATGATTGCATACAGAGAGGCCTTAAAACCTGCTAGATCTGCTTATTTTTCAACGCTATTAGAAGAAAATAAACAAAACCCAAGGTATTTATTTGAAACCGTGGCATAACTAATGAAAAATAAAGCTTCAAGCCCAGATGTTTCCAAGCAGCACAGCAGTAATGACTTTATGAACTTTTTTTACTTACAAGATTGATAATATCAGGGAAAAAATTATAACTATGCAACCGTCTACTACAGTATCGCATCAGACAGTGCAGGGTAGTCTCACTGACAAAAAATTCGATTCATTCATTGCTATAGGAGAGGGTGAATTTTATAAACTCGTTAAATCATGCAAATCGACAACATGTATGTTAGACCCTATACCGACTAAACTATTGAAAGAAATGCTTCTAGAGGTAATAGATCCTCTTCTTAATATCATTAATTCATCTTTGTCATTAGGATATGTAGCAAAAACTATGATTAAACCGCTTGTTAAAAAAACGCAACTTGATCCTACAGAATTAGTCAATTACAGGCCGATCTCGAATCTACCTTTTCTGTCAAAGATACTAGAAAAGGCAGTATCTTAACAACTATGTTCCTTTTATGAAAGAAATGATATCTGCGAGGATTTTCAATCAGGATTTAGACCGTACCATATTACTGAGACAGCTCTCATTAGAGTCAAAAAAATGATTTGCTCTTATCATCCGATCGTGGTTGTATCTCTCTATTAGTGCTACTCGATCTTAGTGCTGCATTTGACACTATCGACCACAACATTCTTTTAAATAGACTCGAAAAGTGGAATTGCATTACCATGGTTTAAACCATACTTATCTGACCGTTATCAGTTTGTAGCAGTAAATGAAGAGATGTCTTATCGGTCAAAAGTTCAGTATGGCGTACCACAATGCTCAGTACTAGGACCGTTGCTGTTCACTCTGTACATGCTACCCTTAGGAGATATCATTAGGAACCATGGCATTAGTTTTCACTGTTATGCTGATGATACTCAGCTCTATATTTCTTGACGCCCTGACGAAACTTACCAATCCACAAAATTAAAGGAATGCATAGCTGATATAAAAAAAACTGGATGACTAGTAATTTCCTACTACTTAATTCTGAAAAAACAGAGATTCTAATTATTGGACAAAAAACTTCCTCAAGTAATAACCTAGAATACTGTCTAACATTGATGGCTGCTCTGTCAAGTCCTCTTTGTTGGTTAGGAACCTGGGTGTGCTCTTTGATACCAATCTTTCATTTGAAAGTCACGTGTCTAGTATCTTTAAAACTGCATTTTGTTCATCTTAAAAATATATCTAAATTACGTCATATGCTCTCAATGAAAAATGCAGAATAATTGGTTCATGCGTTCATGACATCAAGGCTAGATTATTGTAATGCTCTATTGGGTGGTTGCCCTGCATGTTTAATACATAAACTACAGCTGGTCCAAAATGCAGCAGCTAGAGTTCTTACCAGAACCAGGAAGTATGACCATATTAGCCCGGTTCTGTCAACACTGCATTGGCTCCCTATTAAACATCGTATAAATTTTAAAATATTGCTGATTACTTACAAAGCACTAAATGGTTTAGCTCCCCAGTACTTGAGCGAGCTCCTTATGCATTGTAGTCCTTCACGTCTATTGCGATCTCAAAATTCTGGCCAGTTGATAATACCTAGAATATCAAAATCGACTGCTGGCGGTAGATCCTTTTCCTATTTACCACCAAAACTTTGGAACAATCTTCCTAACATTGTCCGGGAAGCAGACACAGTATGTCAGTTCAAATCTAGACTAAAAACACATCTCTTTGGCTTAGCATACACATAACAAAGACTTCTATAATTCAATGTTAGGCTGCATAGTTTAGATCAGCCGGAACCGGGAACACTTCCCATAAATCCTGATGTACTTTGTACATCATAAGAAGGATGGCGAAGGTCATCCAGATCTGATGAAGGACCATCGCATGGACACGACGACTACGCATCCCTGAAGTGCCAGCCTCATCAACCCTGTGAAGGCCTCATGGACACCTCAACAAACTTGTCTCCATACCGGCGTGATGACTCCGACCCCCAACCAGATGGAACTGGATAAATACTGTGAAAGTTCTGATCCCATCTGACTTCTGACCTATAATGCTGCCTAAATCATAATCATACACTGTTCGTTCGTTGGCCAAAGGAGGACTGGCCCCCTGACTGAGCCTGGGTTCTCCTAAGATTTTTTTCTCCATTCTGTCACCTGATGGAGTTTTGGTTCCTTGCCACTGTCACCTTTTTCGCCTTTCTTCACCTTTGTCGCCATTGGCTTTTGGCTTGCTTAGTTCGGGACATTTAATTTTATATTTAACAATACTATTACAAAATTATTTTCCTGTTATCTCTGTAAAGCTGCTTTGAAACAATCTGTATTGTAAAAAGCGCTATATAAATAAAGGTGACTTGACTTGACTGTTGGACTTCTTGATGCTTGGTTAGATTTTCTCTTGAAATTTCAATATTTACTCGTGTTCTTCAGTTATATTTAGCATTTCACCATAATGACTTCTTATCCGATTTCTGGACACTTGGGTAGTTTTTTTTTTAGATATTTAGTGTTTCAATATAACAACCTGATACAAAAGCTTGTGCTTGCTAACGTTGCACACTGATAAACTATGATGAACAACATTTGAAGTGGTGGGCCCTATTTTAACCATCTGAAACGCAAGTATCAAACACAAAACGCAAGTAACTTTGTGGGCAGATCTTGGCGCAATCTCGACACAAATCTAAAATGGGTTGGTCTGAAGTAGCTACATTACTCATAGGTGTGGTTTGGGTATAACGTGAAATAAACCAATCAGAGCGCCATCTCACATTCCCTTTAAAAGCAGGCGCGCTTGTTTCATGGCGGATTGCTATTATGATGGCGGATTTGCCAGGCGCACACCAGGAGCGGTTCACAGCCGAGGAGACGACGTTCTCGTCAGGGCCGTAAAAGACAGAGAAGTAACATTGTATGGGGATGGGAGAAACCCACTCAAATTAGATTCGGTTAAACAGGCGTATAATAATTCGGGTAAATGTGTAAGCTAGATTTATGCCTATGTTTTCACATCTTCATGGACACCACAAGGATTTCCCTCGTGTTGTAATATTTTTCCTTGTAATTATGCATGGTTTGCAAAAATGGGAACTGCTGCGTCTGTGTAAATGAGAGAAGTAAAGTGTATGCACATTGTGCACACACTACATTATGGCCAAGCATCTGAATAACGTGCCACTGATTTTAGACTAGGTTTTTCCTGGTCTGTGGCGGAATTGTTTTCTGAAACTGGAAAATAGCACCAGGGAACGTTTGCGCCGGAACACGGCCCCTCTTTTCGCTGAACCACCCCCGGGAGCGCAAGTTCATTCCCTAATTTACCGACGTGCGTCTGTGGAGGGAAAAGTCCGCTGTGCGTCGGGTGCAAAATAGAAATGATACATGCGTCGGTGTACAAAGTCAATTATGTTGGGTGGAAGATAGGGCCCAACGTGTTAAAAAATGACCAGCCTCTTGAAAAGTGCTGAACGTGGTTAACTAGCCACTGTCGTAAGGTCATTTGAACAATAAATGTAAAACTTTCACATTTTTTTCCCCAGGTACACAGTTTTAAAAGGGCTACATGTAGAATTCAGAAACCCTTCTTATTAGCGACACCGGTGGTCGTTAAGTGAACTGAAGCCAGTGATTTATTGCTCTTGTTTGCACTCGTTTACACGTAACACACAAGAGACTGAGCAAAGTTATTTTTCATTCTTCGCTAAGTAAGTAAAAAGTTTGAAATACCTTTGCAGCGATATACTGTAAGCGAACATCCCGATGCCTCTTAATAGCAAAATAAACACAACAAAGATGACAGTGGTGAGAAAACGTCTCGGTTACGTATGTAACCCTCGTTCCCTGAGTAGGGAACGGAGACGTTACGTCGAGTGACGGAGAATGGGGGTTTCGCCTAGAAAGCCAATCATCTTCGAGTATTACAAAACGAGCCTATGGCAATGAAATGCCATGGGTCTGCGGAATTTGCATAGCGTATCTCCGCCCCACCGCGTGGGTATTTAAGGAGAGACGCCGGCAAAGGCAGATCATGTCTTCGCTGAGGAGCCGAGACTGAACTCAGGCGTCTACCCAGCGGTACAGCGGAAGTGGCAGGGAGACGTAACGTCTCCGTTCCCTACTCAGGGAACGAGGGTTACATACGTAACCGAGACGTTCCCTTTCGTAGTCACTCCGAGTTACGTCGAGTGACGGAGAATGGGGGTCCCCGTGTAATCACGCCACCTTCACAGCTGTCTTCCAGTGCCCTGCGAAAGTCTGATCCCCCTGTCGTGATACTGGCACGGACGAAGGAGTCCTACTTAACACAGGAATACCGAGGTACACTGGGAAGCATATTTCAGAGGAGATATGCCGCAGAAGCCTACCCGTAGGGAGGACTTAGAAACACACATACGGCCGGAAGGCATCATATGGAAGAACACTGGAGTAACCAGCCCGTGGGGTGGCAACTTTCAACTCCAGGGGTGGCAAGGTGGCTTGCCGAGGGAAAGACACATGCTCAAAGAGGCTTACAGTGGACATACACATGTGGGGGTTACTCAGGGAGAAACCATGCACACGGAGGCACCTAGCCGACGCACAACCAATAGATACTGGTGCCAGCGTCAACAGTGCTGGAGGAACTCAGGGCTTCAAAGGGGAAGGCTCACCTGAGGAGATAATCGCACGTATCCAGTCCGTGGAGTGGAATGGCGAGCAAGCGAAGACACCTGAGCGGGTCCAATACTAGCTGGTTGAAGCGACACACTACATGAGAGGACACTGGCTCCACTCGGAGATTATAGAATCTGGCGAATGTGTTCGGTGTCGCCCAGCCTGCAGCTCTACAGATGTCTGCCAGCGAGGCGCCATGCGCTAGCGCCCAAGAGGAAGCCACACTCCGGGTGGAGTGGGCTGTCACACCAAGGGGGCACGGTCGGTCTTGCTGTTGGTAAGCCAAAGCAATGGCGTCCACTAACCAGTGAGACAACCTCTGCTTCGAGAGAGCCTTTCCCTTCAGTCTCTCACCATAACAGACAAAGAGCTGGTCTGAGGTCCTGAAACACCGCGTCCTGTCTATGTAAGCGCGGAGAGCGCGTACTGGACAGAGCAGTGCCAAGGCTGGGTCTGCCTCCTCCAGGGGCAGCGCTTGCAGGTTCACCACCTGGTCCCGGAAGGGAGTGGTAGGAACCTTGGGCACATATCCAGGCCGGGGTCTCAGGATCACGTGAGAGTAAGCCGGCCCGAATTCCAGGCACGCTTCGTCAACGGAGAATGCGTGCAGGTCCCCTACCCTCTTAATGGAGGCTAGTGCAACCAGGAGCGCTGTCTTCAAAGACAGGAACTTAAGCTCCACTGATTGCAGAGGCTCAAAGGGAGCCCTCTGCAGGGCATTTAACACCACTGAGAGGTCCCAAGAGGGAACAAGAGGAGGGCGAGGAGGATTCAGTCTCCTCGCTCCTCTCAGGAACCTGATGATCAGGTCGTGCCTTCCCAGAGACTTACCATCAACTGCTTCGTGATATGCAGCGATAGCGGCCACATACACCTTCAGGGTGGAGGGAGACAGCCCTCGCTCCAGCCCGTCTTGCAGGAAGGAAAGCACGACACTGATCAAGCATCTCCTGGGGTCTTCTCGGCGAGAAGAGCACCAGTTGACGAAGAGGTTCCACTTCAACGCATAGAGATGTCTCGTGGACGAAGCTCTAGCGGAAGTGATGGTAGCCGCCACCGCAGGTGGCAGGGTACTCAAACCTGCCTCGTCCCGTCCAGGAGCCACACGTGGAGCCTCCAGAGATCGGGACGAGGGTGCCAAAGGGTGCCCCGTCTCTGAGAGAGGAGGTCCTCTCTCAGAGGAATTGGCCAAGGAGGTGCTGTCGCGAGGAGTACTAGTTTGGAGAACCAGGTCCTGGTGGGCCAGTACGGCGCAACCAAAGTGACCTGCTCCTCGTCCTCCTTGATCTTGCACAGAGTCCGTGCGAGAAGGCTCACTGGGGGAAACGCATATTTGCGTAGGCCCCGCGGCCAGCTGTGCGCCAGTGCATCCATGCCGAGCGTACCCTCGGACAGGGAGTAATACAGGGCGCAATGGGATGAGTCGTGGGAGGCAAACAGGTCTATCTGTGCGTCCCCGAACTGGTCCCAAATCAGCTGGACCGACTGGGGATGGAGTCGCCATTCGCCAGGGATAGGACGGAACCGAGACAGCTCGTCGGCTGCAAGGTTCCGATCGCCCGGAATGTAGATAGCACGAAGGGACCTCAGGTGCTTCTGACTCCATAAGAGGAGGTGGCGAGCGAGTTGCGACATACGGCGGGAGCGTAGACCACCTTGGCGGTTGATGTACGCTACTGTTGCGGTATTGTCTGAACGGACTAGTACGTGTTGACCCTTGAGCAACGTGTGGAAACGGTGCAGGGCAAGGCGTACTGCCAGCAACTCGAGGCAATTGACATGCAGAAGACGCTGGGGTCCTGTCCAGGAGCCCGCGGCAGCATGTCCGTTGCACATGGCACCCCAGCCCGTGGAAGAGGCATCTGTGGAGACGACAACATGCCTGGAAACTCGTTCAAGGGGAACTCCGGCCCGTAGAAAACTGAGGTTCCTCCACGGGGTGAAGAACTTACGGCAGGTCGGAGTCACTGGGACTCAGAGCGTGCCGTGATGCCATGCCCACCTCGGGACTCGATCGCGAAGCCACAGCTGAAGCGGTCTCATTTGAAGCAATCCGAGCGGCGTTGCCGCAGCTGCAGATGCCATATGCCCCAGGAGCCTCTGAAATAATTTCAGTGGGACCGCACTCTTGCCCTCGAACTGACGAAGACAAGTCAGCAGTGAGTGTGCGCGCTCGCTCGTAAGCTGCGCGGACATGGCGACCGAGTCGATCTCCATACCGAGAAAAGAGATCTTCTGCACGGGGCTGAGTTTGCTCTTCTCCCAGTTGACCCGAAGGCCCAGACGGGCTAGGTGCCGGAGCACAAGGTTTCTGTGTTCGCAAACCTGAGCTCGAGAGTGGGCTAGGATCAGCCAGTCGTCAAGATAGTTCAGGATGCGAACCCCGTGTTCGCGTAGGGGAACAAGGGCTGCCTCGACGACCTTCGTGAAGACGCGAGGAGACAGAGCCAACCCGAATGGGAGAACCGCGTACTGATATGCCTGCCCCTCGAAAGCAAACCGGAGAAACGGTCTGTGTCGAGGTAAAATGGAGACATGAAAGTAGGCGTCCTTCAGGTCTATCGCTGCAAACCAATTCTGTGGCCGCACACACTCGAAAATGCGTTTGGCCGTGAGCATCCTGAACGGCAGCCTGTGAAGGGAGCGGTTCAGGACGCGCAGGTCCAGGATCGGCTGTAACCCACCGGTTTTCTTGGGGACGATGAAGTACGGACTGTAAAACCCCGACCTCATCTCGGCTGGAGGGACAGTCTCGATTGCACCCTTCGCCAGCAGGGTGGCAACCTCCGCTCGCATGATGGGGGCATTGCCACCGACCACAGTGAAGCGGACTCCCCTGAAGCGGGGAGGAGACCGAGCGAACTGAATCGCATAGCCGCGCCTGATCGTTCGGGCGACCCAGCGGGACAGGTTGGGGAGCTCTAACCAAGCTGCCAGAAACTGAACCAGCGGGGTCATGCGAACGACAGACGTCCCCCCGGAGGGGCAGCGAAGCGGAGTGACCAGCCCCGGCGAGGGTGGCATAGCGGCCCTGTGTGGGGGCGTGGTCAGGCTCCGCGCCCTGACAGAGGAGACCAGGGAAGGACCAGCGTTCCACGGGGGTCTGCTCTGCCAGGGGGCTGGCGACAGAGGTGGAAGAGAGCGGTGTGGTCCGAAGACGGCACGCACTGTCGTCTGCGCCCTCTGGAACAGAGGGGGACAGGAGTGGCGAGGCCCGGAGGCGGCGCACACTGCGGTCCGAGAACTCTGTGACAGAGGGAGATGAGAGCAGCGAGGCCCGGGGGCGTCGCATACTGTCACCCGGCTCTGTGTGCTCAGTGATGGAAGTGTCGGTTCTTTCTTTAACAGATTTAGGGTACTGCCCACCCGTGGGTGAGCAGTGGGAAAACAAAAGATTCTGCAGCTGGGCCTGCAACCACCTCATGGGGAAGAACCGGAACCATCACTGAGCAGCCCGTCTCAGGAGCGCCGCTTAGCCTGGCGTTTAGCGGGGCGCAGGGCTGGAGAGGGCTGGGGCGCCTTCCTGCGGCCTCCTCCACAACGCAGCCCGGGTGAAGGCTGCTGCTGGGGCCGTGCGGGAGGGGAGGGAGCGACAGGAGGGGCGCCCTCGGCGGCGAGCAGGCTGAGGCTTCTGAACCGACGGCTGGGTGGAGGCAGCAGCGGGCCGTCGGGGCAGAATATGCTTGATAGCCTCAGACTGCTTCTGTGCGGTCGAGAACTGCTGGGCAAAGTCCTCGACCGCTCCGCCGAAGAGGCCGGCCTGGGATATGGGGGCGTCGAGCAGACGAGAGTGCTCGGCGTCCCGCATATCAGCCAGGTTCAGCCACAGGTGACGCTCCTGGACCACCGAAGTGGCCATCACCTGACCCAGGGAGCATGAGGCCTCTTTCGTCGCTCGGAGAGCGAGGTCAGTGGCGGCACGCAGCTCATCAAAGAGCCCTGGGTCAGTCCCGCCCTCGTGCATATCTCTGAGCAGCTGGGCCTGGTAGACCTGTAAGGTGCTCATCGCATGCAGAGCGGCGGCCGCCTGTCCTGCAGCCTTGTAAGACTTCGCCACAAGGGAGGACGAAAGCCTACAGGCCTTGGACGGGTGCTTAGGATTACCACGATATGAAGCACTCTGAGGACACAGTTTCATCGCAACAGAGCGTTCAACCGGGGGAACCCCAGTGTACCCATGGGCGACCGCCCCATCGAGGGGGGGAAAGGCGGAGAAAGCCGACGAACGTGCACGGGAGGTCAAGGGAGCCTTCCATGACTTCGTCAGCTCCTCATGCACTTCCGGGAAGAAAGGTATTGGGGTTGGCTGAGGCCGAGAGGCGGCAGCCGTGCCCAAAAACCAATCATCCAGCCGCGAGCGCTCGGGGCGGGGTGGAGGGTTCCACTCAAGCCCGATGCTCGCGGCGGCTCGGGAGAGCATGGCAGTCAACTCGGGATCTGATACGGGCAACGCTGGAACTCCAGAAGGAGGCAACGCAGCCACATCGTCACTTCCCGATGACTCTTGCCCACCTTGTGATGCCGCGATCGACATCGAGTCATCCTCTGGAGCGCCGAATGAAACACGCGGGGCATCAGTAGATGGACCCGGTAGAATCACCGCGGCGCTCGCGGGTTGCAACACTGCAGAGGGGGGTGTGGTCCGAGGACGCATCGTCGGGTTGTTCCACACCGTAACCCTCAAGTCACCCTGTCCACCAGCCGAAGTACCACCTCTCGAGGAGGGTGTAGATCGGGGTGTGGATGAGGGGACTCTCTCTCGAGTGAGATCATTGAGTCTCGACCTCAGTGTTGCGATGGTCATGTTCCCACAGAAGGAACATGAGTCATCCACAAGCGCTGCTTTAGCGTGCTCTAAGCCCAGACACGCAAAGCAGCGATTGTGCCCATCAAAGGAAGACAGGAATCGACCGCACCCAGAAGAACACGGGCGAGACATCTTTAAAAAGACGTGCCACGTGCAGCTCTTTTAGAGAGGAAAAAAGCTCAGCGATGCTGAGGCGACCAGGGAGAAAAACACCGACTGGCAGATCACTGCACAGACCGCAGGCAATGTGAACTCGCTGGGTACCGCCGTCACACCAACACCGGGGAGCTCGCTCGTCTCGAAGAGAAGTCACTGAAACTCAGGATTTGGCTTGTGGAGTGAAGAGAAGTTTCTTGGCTCCGAAGCGAAAACATGATCTGCCTTTACCGGCGTCTCTCCTTTTATACCCACGCGGTGGGGCGGAGATACGCTATGCAAATTCCGCAGACCCATGGCATTTCATTGCCATAGGCTCGTTTTGTAATACTCGAAGATGATTGGCTTTCTAGGCGAAACCCCCATTCTCCGTCACTCGACGTAACTCGGAGTGACTACGAAAGGGAACAGCAGTTAAGAAAGCATCTGATCATAGCATTGTAGATATGATTGCACCAGCTCTGCGATTCACCGGCATCATGTCGACAGATGAGGTAATTAATAGGGCTTCCAGTATGTAATTACAGTATGTCGGGTCTTTCATTTACATGACATGGCGGTGTCGGCGTTTTTTCCAGATAACAGCAGAAACAAGTAATACATGATTCGAAACTGTAAAGGGTAAACTTTTATTTGTGTAAACTCACAATAACACCAAAACCTTTTGCCTTTGTAAAATAAAGGAAATAAACAGGATGCACTTTCTATCATCTCAGTCTCTGTGAACTGGAGTGCGTCACAAAAATGAACCGAAACTCAGCGTATAGACTACTTGCCTCAAACATGACTAATATATCTAAAGAAAGCTTGAAATGTCTACTTTTAAACTAACTAATTAAAATACAAAATACTCTCTGATTATGTAAAAGGTCCATTTCTCTCTAAAGTCAGCATCAACAACTTCATCTTCAAGTTCAAAGCCTATATAGGACAACTGACAACTGTTTGGTGACTCTTTGTTGAAATAATTTCGATTAATATCAGGGTGATGTCAGGGTCAATAAATGTTTATGCCATTTAATATTCTGATGGCTACTGGATAAAAACTGGATTTCTCTTTCTAGACGTCCTGCATTTGACACTTTTGTACCTCTTTGCAGAGGACAGTTTGTGTTGGGGGTGGGAAGAGTCTTTAACAATGGAACTGGTTCTTCTTTAGACCTCTGTGGATGTTCTGCATGGAGGGTAATGGTGTTGTAATGATCCTCTTTGCAGCAGTCTTTACCGTTCTCTGCGGGCGCTTACGGCCCATTTCTGTGGTGCTACCGTACCACACTGTGATACAGCTGGCTAGGATGCTCTCAATGACACTGCTGTAAAAACTGATGAGAATCTTGGATGACATACCAGATTTCCTCATCCTTCTGAGGAAGTAAAGCCGCTGTTGTGCTTTCTTTGACCAGCTGGGTGGTGTTATGTAACCAAGTGAAGTCATCACTGTTGTAGATACCCAGGAATTTAAATCAGCTCACCCTTTCCACCTCAAGCCTGTTGATGATCAGCGAACGATGAGTTCTCCTCTCCTTCCTCATATCTATGAACATCTTCTTGGTTTTGTCTGTGTTGAGAGTGAGATTGTTCTCCTCACACCATTTCATTATAGACTTGCTACCTCGCTCCTGTATGCTGTTTGGTCACCACCAGTGATAAGTCCAGTAATAAGTAAGGATGATGTTATTCTTATGGATGGCGACGCAGCCGACACTGACTCAGAAAACACATAGGCCTACTAGTTTATTAATAAATAATGAAACTCCTTGCTATAGCCTATATATAAAAGGCGCATTATGGTTTACTATCCCCCCTCCACCCCCATATAAGTAATTAAATGAATATAAACCTGAGATTAGTCTAACAGTTGTCAGAACAAGCTGTTCACACATTGGGAATAGAAAACGCAATGAATACATTAAAATTTGTACATACCCCTTTAAATGTTAAAACAAAGGACAACTTTTCTAATTCTTTTGAGATAGAGGAAAGGCTGCACGAACCCTGTCATGATCCCTGAACACAAGCTCATAGACCAGGACAGAAGAAATGTGTTATAATCTATAATGTAATAGAGCACCAGAAAGATAACCATAGGAGCATACGTCACCACCGAAGACACCAGCACGATCTGAATGATCCGGAAAGCCTTGACTTTATCCCGGTTCACTCCATCTTTCTTCTTGATTTCTTCACCCGGTCCAGGACGCTTCAGAGCCTTTAGGACCGTCAAGCAAGTGAACACTTTCGTAATGAGAAAAGAAAGGTATTGTGGTAAAAGTAAGACATTGAAGTCAATGCCTGCCATTGAAAATAAAAGGCATGAACAGCAGATCAGAATCCATCCGATGATGGAAATGGTGATCCTGTATTTTATGGGTTTGAGCTTCAGGAAGGTCACAGGATGGAGAACACCTACGTAACGCTCCACACAGGTGAAGGTTTGAAACAGAGGACGACCGACCATCAACACCAGTCCAAGATTGATTGATACATACTTACAGTTATAGCAATTGAAGAAGTACTGTTTGATTACAAAGGCATAGCAGAAGTTGAAGATGACCTCGATGAGTGATGTGTTGAAAACGAAGACTTCGAGAGACTGTCCTCGGATCATTTCTTTCAAGATCAACCACAGGATGTAACAGTGTGCCGGCAAACCAAGAACCAGGTTTGTGCCGAAAGAGAAGGCGATGAAATAGAAGGGTAAATTGTGGCATTCGCTGGAGTTCTTTGCGAAAATGGATGTTCGGCATGTTGAAATGTTTGCCGCCGTTGACATGATCACACCTGGATGTTTGAAAGTTGAATGAAAATCAATGGGAAAGTGGAAGTAAAGACACATTAAAACACATTAAAACATCTTCAAAGTTGATAAGCTACCTCACAGATTAGTTTTCAGTCGTTCTTCAGTTTTTTTGTTGTCCACCGACAGTCACTAAACACCCAGACTGCTTGAGCTGTGCCGGTTGAATGTGGGACTGAATGTGGTTTGTTTCAGATGCTGCAAACCAGAGTTTTGATCAATGACTTATTGGATCACTTTTGACTTAATTTTGCATTCACGCCTGTGAAATATCATCCCAGCCTGTGAAATGCTATACTTGACATGCAAATGAAATAATATTGAGATAAATAACTTGTCAAGCGTTGCTTCCATTAAAAAAGCTGCCTCATTGCTATTGTGTTGCTAGACTGTTCTGAGTGATTGTCATATATATTTCTTGCTTACTCTATATTGTATATAATATTGCTTTCTATATACAGTGTACGGACTCAGCAGCTCGGGTTGAGTTAGGCAGGTAATTCCACCAGCAGGGAACAAGGTGAAGGTCCGTGAAAGTGATTTTGTGCCTCTTTGAGATGGCATCACGAGGCGACATTCACTTGCAGAACACAAGCTTCTGGAGGACGCATAAGTCTGAAGTAATGAGTTTAGGTAAAATGGAGCAGAGCCAGTGGTTGTTCTGTAGCCAAGCATCAGTGCTTAGAATTTGATGCGAGCCACAATTGGCAACCAGTGTGACGTGTGCTCTCTTCGGCTTGATAAAGATCGCTCTAGCTGCAGCATCTGGATCAGTTGGTTTGACAGTGCAAGCTGGAAGACCTGCCAAGAGAGCATTACAATAGTCCAGTCTGGATAGAACACAAGCTTGGAAAAGGAATAGGAAGGGCCTGATCCTCCTGATGTTGTATAGGGCAAATCTGCAGGACCGGCCAGATCTAGCAATGTGGTCTGTGAAGTTCAATTGATCATCAATCACAACTCCAAGGTTCCTGGCTGACCTGGCTGGAGTTATGGTTGATGAACCCAGCTGAATGGAGAAGTTGTGGTGTAGTGTTGGGTTGGCCAGGACCACACGCAAGTCTGTCTTTGCAAGGTTTAGTTGAAGGTGGTGGTCCTTCATCCAGTAAGAAATTTCTGTCAGTCAGGCTGAGATGCAAGCAGCTACTGTCGGATCCTCTGGTTCAAATGAGAGGTAGAATTGTGTGTCGTCAGCATAACAGTGATAGGAAAAAAACAGGTTTCTGAATGACAGATTCTAGTTATGACATGTAGATGGAGAAGATAAGTGGTCCCGGCACTGAGCACTGAGGCACTCCCGTAGCTAGATGTTGCAACTTAGACACCTCACCCCTCCACTGATTATAAGCTTGGATGTATAGATTAAAATCTCTGAATATTTTATGTAAATTGTACCGGAAAATATATTTATAAATCCTGACTATATACTTGAGTGTTTACTTTCTCATTGAGTGTTTACTTTCTCATTTGATTTTAGCGCGGCTCTTCGTTACTGTGTTTACCCTGGTAAAAACGCGCGTGTGTTTGTTTGTGTGTCGTGACTGAGTTTCGCTGGCCAAATAGTTGGGTGTGGCCTGCTGTATTCATTAAAGGGGTATTAAGCGTGTATATAACTGGTTAGTGCACCGCGGCAGCGGTCGCGGCTGCCCTTGTGTGAAGCCCTCAGCGTGTGAAGACCAAAGAGTGTAAAGACCAGCGACTCTACCTGTGCGACTCCACCGAGCAAGGACACCGACAAGGCACTTGAGTATTAAATTCTTCTTGTTTATTTATTGTTGTTTCCTTTCTCTTCTACAAACTTTTCTTTGGATCTTTCTGTTTGTGAGCTCCTTTTCACTATGTGTTTTCAAATCTCTACTATTACTAACATACGTAAATCAAACTGCACACGTCAGAGGCGGTGCAATCCTAACAATCTCCGTACCCTTCCGATGTCTTCTAATACGTTATTCTCTTTTCCTATTGGTCTCTGGAACTGCCAGTCCGCTGTTAACAAAGCTGATTTCATTACATCTTTTTCAAGTCATTCAGGTCTCAGTCTATTGGCCCTGACTGAGACCTGGATCAGACCAGAGGACACTGTCACACCTGCTGCCCTCTCCACTAACTTCACTTTCTCACACACCCCCCGTCTGACCGGAAGGGGTGGTGGTACTGGTCTGCTCATCTCAAATGACTGGAAATTTGATCCTTTACCACCTCTATTTGACAACAGCTCATTTGAATCACATTCAATTACCATCACTAGTCCTATAAAAATCCATTTTGTAGTTGTATATCGTCCCCCAGGTCAACTTGGCAGTTTCTTGGAGGAGCTTGATGTGCTACTCTCATCCTTCCCTGAAGATGGTACTCCTCTTGTAATTCTTGGAGACTTCAACATCCACCTAGAAAAACCTCAGGCTGCCGATTTCCACACCCTGCTTGCATCATTCGACCTCAAACGAGTATCTACTGTGGCTACTCACAAATCAGGTAACCAATTGGACCTTATCTACACGCGCTATTGCTCTACGGACAATACACTGGTCACTCCACTGCACACCTCAGATCACTTCCTCCTCACTCTCAACCTCAACCTGCCTCAGAACACAACACACACTCCTCCACAGGTCACCTTTCGACGGAACCTACGCTCACTTTCACCCTCTCACCTATCCTCTTTGGTCTCATCCACACTTCCTCCACCTGATCAGCTCTCAACACTAGATACTAACAGTGCAACTGATACTCTTTTCTCCACTTTAACATCCTGCTTGGACAACTTCTGTCCCCTTTCCTCCAGGCCAGCCCGCGCCACACCCTCCGCCCCCTGGTTATCTGATATTCTTCGCGAACATCGTACTAAACTCAGGGGTGCAGAGAGGAAGTGGCGCAAATCGAAAGATCCGACAGACCTGGGTCTTTATCAATCCCTCCTCTCTTCCTTCTCTGCTAATATCTCTACTGCTAAAATGGCTTACTATCACAACAAAATTTTCAATTCTTCTGACTCTCGCATGCTTTTCAAAACCTTCTCCTCTCTTCTTAACCCTCCTCCTCCTCCTTCATCAACCCTAACAGCTGATGATTTTGCCACATTCTTCATAGAAAAAACAACCACCATCAGCGGACAATTTACCAATCCACAAACTGACACACATTTTACCAACAAACGCACACATTCTACCCTCCTTCTCTCTACTTTCAGAGGCGGAAGTCTCTAAACTCCTCCTTTCCAATCACCCTACTACCTGTCCACTTGATCCTATCCCCACTAATCTACTTCAAGCCATTTCTTCCTCAGTTGTACCCACACTCACGCACATCATAAACACCTCTCTTCACACTGGTACCTTTCCCACAGCTTTTAAGCAGGCTCGAGTAACCCCACTGCTTAAGAAACCCAATCTAAATCCAGAACATCTAACAAGTTACAGACCGGTATCTCTTCTTCCATTTGTCGCGAAAACACTTGAACGAGTTGTTTTCAACCAGATCTCCTCCTTTCTTACACAGAACAACCTCTTGGACGACAATCAGTCTGGTTTCAAAAGCGGACACTCAACTGAGACTGCCCTGCTCTCAGTAATTGAAGCTCTGAGACTGGCAAGAGCAGCTTCCAAATCCTCAGTCCTCATCCTGCTGGATCTGTCTGCTGCTTTTGACACAGTTAACCACCAGATCCTCCTGTCAATCCTAAAGATGAAGGGCATCTCGGGAACTGCACTCCAATGGTTCGAGTCTTACCTCTCAGGTAGGTCCTTTAGGGTGTCGTGGAGAGGTGTGGCATCTAAGACCCAACATCTAGCTACTGGGGTGCCTCAGGGCTCAGTGCTTGGACCACTCCTCTTCTCCATCTACATGACATCACTAGGATCTGTGATTCAGAAACATGGCTTTTCCTATCATTGCTACGCTGATGACACGCAACTCTACCTCTCATTCCAGCCTGACGATCCGACGGTAGCTGCTCGTATCTCAGCCTGCCTGACAGACATTTCTGGCTGGATGAAGGACCACCACCTTCAACTAAACCTTGCGAAGACAGAGCTACTTGTGGTCCCGGCCAACCCAACACCTCATCACAACTTCTCCATTCAGCTAGGCTCGTCATCCATAACTCCATCAAGGTCAGCTAGGAACCTTGGGGTTGTAATTGATGATCAGTTGAAATTCACAGACCACATTTCTAGAACTGCCCGGTCCTGCAGATTTGCCATGCACAACATTAGGAGGATCAGGCCCTTCCTTACAGAGCATGCTACACAACTCCTTGTCCAAGCACTTGTTTTATCCAGACTGGACTATTGTAATGCTCTCCTGGCTGGTCTTCCAGCTTGCTCTGTCAAACCTCTACAATTGATCCAGAATGCTGCAGCCAGAGTAGTCTTTAATGAGCCAAAGAGAGCACACGTCACTCCTCTCCTCACAAAATTGCACTGGTTGCCAGTTGCCGCTCGCATTAAATTCAAGGCACTGACGTTTGCCTACAGAACAACCACTGGCACTGCTCCCTCTTACCTAAACTCATTACTTCAGACTTATGTGCCATCCAGAAACCTGCGCTCTGCTAGCGAATGTCGTCTTGTGGTACCATCTCAAAGAGGCACAAAATCTCTTTCTCGGACCTTTACCATGACTGTTCCCTGTTGGTGGAATGATCTGCCTAACTCAACCAGAGCTTCTGAGTCAGTAGCCACTTTCAAGAAACTGCTGAAGACGTATCTTTTTCGGCAGCACTTGATTCAGTAGTATTAACACTTTCTCTTCTCTTCTATTCTTAAAAAAAAAACAAAAAAAAAAACACTGCACTTAAGTTAAACTGAGAGGGGTTATAGCACTTACGTATTGTTGTCCTACTGTTAGTTTTAACTGCTTCTATTGTTCTCATTTGTAAGTCGCTTTGGATAAAAGCGTCTGCTAAATGAATAAATGTAAATGTAAATGTAAATGCAAATCTGAATATATTGTCTACATCTCAAAATGAATACATCTTTATGATCTGGCACATCATTATACTGTAGATATTGTCAACATCTGTTTTTCTTTGCTCTTTGATACCAAAAATCACAAAACACATTTTTTTATATATATTTATTTTATTTCACTGAACAAAATTATGAAATATAACTGCAGACAGCAATTACAGAGACATATTTAGTGAGAATTTATAGCAAGTACGTTTTTGTTTTAACTAATTGCTCAGGTTCCCATAGAACATAATGCTAAAGAAATAAAGAAAACCTCTAAGAATTTTTATTTCAGTAGGATCCTGAAATAAAAAAAAAAATCCTGAAATATCCTGTTCCTGAAATATAACCTGACTTCTAGTAGGAGTCGTTGTGAAATCGTACAATCTGCTGAAATAGAAACTAGTGAGAAACTTGCTTGACGAATGAAATCTGAAGAGAAAGAGTAATGTTTCAAGGCCAAAGTTCATGCATGCATGTGCAATTTTTTAACTTATGGTGGCACTGTAGAGTTTGAGTGGAAGATGCCAAAGTTGGTCTGAGAACTTTTCAGTCCATTCCCAATTAGTAAGCTGTTGTAGACTACAAGACAACTGATTTACTCTTTTGTTATAAGTTGAACTCATTTCACGCAGTCAATTGAGTCAACAAAAGTCTCTAGTGGTTGTATTGTCAAATATGTTTTTATTTTTGAACAGTAAGTCTAAAGTTTCACATTTTTACCTCAATTACACAGGAAGGTTCATTGAAACTCTTAAATGCCTAAACAAAGGCACACATTTCTAATTCTTTTGAGATACAGAAAAGGCTGCATGAAGCCAAACATGATCCCTGAACAAAAACAAGCAGACCAGGACAGAAGAAATGTGTTATAATCTATAATATAATACAGCAAGAGACAGATAACCATAGGAGCGTACTAGGGGTGGCACGGTACATGAAAAAACATCCGAACCGTTCGGTTCGCTTGTCTCGGTTCGGAGCGTGTGTGTGTCTCACGGTTCGACGCATGCGCAATGTAGCCTCGTACCCGTATGTGACCTCAGACATGCGTTTCCTTTTCGCGCGAAATAAGACGTGTGTGGACATACATATGAGGCTTGTTCGACTTGAACCGGCACTGCACAGAGCGATCGGTGAATGACATCAAAGTACCGCGAGAGCGACGGCTCCGTATGCTTTTCAATCACTCTCGCGGTACTTTGATGTCATAAACCGATCGTTCCCTTTCGAAAGCTACAATCGATGCTGCGCTGCTCAGCGCATTGGGAACGTCTTTAATCGTGACCAGCTGTGAATATTGTGTGTAACACGTCGATAGAATTGACCCGGAGGTAATATAGCCTCGGTCGATGACGTCATCGGCGCGCACCCGCAACACGAGGCTATAAATAGATGAGCCGCAGGTGCATCGTCAGGTCTTTTGTCTTCAGACCATTCTGTGCATGTGTGAACGCAAACACTCTCTCTATCTCTCATCTGTTCTCAGATCTTTGTTAGGAGTTAGTTTTGTCAGGCAGTGTGCAGAAAATTTCTCATTTCTCAAATCTTTTTTCTCTCACGCTACATCAAAGAGTTTTTGAAAGTAAAAAAAGAGGAGAAATGAGCCAACAAAATAGTAAGCGTTGTGTTCCTCCATGCTCCCGTCCCATGTCTGAGCTGGATACACACGATTACTGTTTTGTTTGTTTGGGGGAAGAGCATGCGGTTCTGGCTATAGAGAAGGGCGGGTGCGAGCATTGTGACCAGCTCACAGTTAAGATGCTTCGCTCCCGTCTGAACTATTTCCAGACCGCACCCGCATTATCATCGTGGGGCTCTCGTATGGATCTGCATGACGAGCAAGAGACGGGTCCGTCCCTTTCGCTTGCTGCGTCACCAGATCCACGCATCCCTTCTCGTGATCTCGAAGCGCGCTCCGGTGCTTCTTCGACTCACGAGGGGGATGATGTATCTCTTGGGTCTTCGGACCGCGAGCAACCAGCCTCTGAGCATTCCTCTCGTGAAAAGAAATCTGTCGAGGAATTGCTCGAGGTAGTTACTCGCGCGGTGGCCAGATTACAGCTTGACTGGCCACGTGAACAAGAGACCCCCAAGCAGTCTAAATTAGGGGATAGGTTTCTGTCCGGTGGCAGAGGGGAGGGACCAAAACATCAGTCTCTTCCCTTTTTCGAGGACCTCCATGACGAACTATCTAAGTCATGGAGTAAACCATATACTTCTCGCGTGTTTGTGCCCTCGACGTCGACTTTTTCGACTATCGTGGGTGCAAAGGCGCGGGGGTATACGGAGATGCCTCGGGTTGAAGAGACGCTCGCGAGCTATCTCTCTCCCGACTCGGCATCTTCGATAAAGAAACCTACCCTCCCCACTAAACCCTGTCGTATAACATCATCTTTAGTGGGGAAAGCTTATCAAGCTGCAGGTCAGGCTGGTGCTGCGCTGCACACTATGGCAGTGTTACAGGCATACCAGGCTGACCTGTTGAAGGATTTGAGTGCGGGCAGTACGATCGACGAAGAGTCATTCTCCGAGCTTCGTCGTGCCACAGATCTGTCTCTCCGTGCGACCAAGCAGACGGCCCGTGCCATCGGCCGTTCAATGTCTGCTTTAGTCAGCACGGAGAGGCATCTGTGGCTTAATCTGACAGGGATTAAGGAAAAAGATCGTTTGTTTCTGATTGACTCTCCTATTTCTCCATCTGGGCTGTTTGGTGACTCAGTGAATACCGTTGTCACCCGCTTTAAGGAAGTTAAGAAACACGAGGAAGCGTTTGTTCAGTTTCTTCCTCGCCGCACTCAAGGGGAGAGGCCGTCTGCCACCCAGCCCCGCCCCGGTCCTTCAAAACCTAGGGAGGTAAAGAAGCAGAGTGTAGCGGACCGTGCTCCCCCTCGCAGGGATTGGGGACAGGTTCGCCGTGCTCAGCAACCTCCCAAGCCAGACCTCAGGACTATCATTAACAGAAAGAAGAAGTCCTGATGGTCTGGCGCCCAATCTGGTGGGGGTAGCCCCCCACGGGATGGGGCGCATGCAAGATCTTTTCGCCCCTTCCCGTTACCCTCTCAAAACCTCTCCATCCCCGCCACCTCTCGTGCTTCGGGGGGCAGCGGTTTCCAGCGAAATGTTGGATGTTCCGTTGTTTCCTGCCGTCATTCAGGACACGGAACATCCAACATCCCCTCAAAAGGAAGTATTAAAATTGATACCACTCTCAGAAAGTCTGGCAGCGTGGAAACTTCTGCCAGGCATTTCTGCGTGGGTATTAAGCACAGTACAGATAGGATACAGAATCCAATTTATTCGTCGTCCTCCACGTTTCAACGGCGTGGTCTTCACTTCCGTGAAACCGGAGCTGATGCATGTACTGTCGCAAGAGCTACAAACCCTTCTGAGCAAAGAGGCCATAGAACATGTTCCTCTTCCAGAGAGAGAGTCAGGCTATTACAGCAGATACTTCCTGGTTCCCAAAAAGGATGGGGGGGTGCGTCCAATCTTAGATCTTCGAGGCTTAAACCGTACAGTCAAAGCGCTCAAGTTCAAGATGTTAACCGTCAAGACGGTCGTGACGCAAATTCAACATCACGATTGGTTCGTCACGATCGATTTGAAGGACGCTTATTTTCACATAGAAATATTGCCACAACACAGGAAATTCCTGAGGTTCGCTTTCGGGGGCGAAGCGTACCAGTTTCGAGTTCTTCCATTCGGCCTGGCCTTGTCACCCCGCACATACACGAAATGCATGGATGCAGCACTGGCTCCGTTACGACTCCAGGGCATTCGCATTTTGAATTACATCGACGATTGGTTGATACTAGCACAATCGCGAGAGATGGCGCTCCAACACAGAGACATCGTGTTAGCTCATCTAGTTGCTCTAGGGTTGAGACTCAACACCAAGAAAAGTGTTCTTTCTCCTGCCCAGAGAACGACTTATCTCGGGATTGTTTGGGATTCGGTCACGATGCGGGCACAAATGTCTCCCGCTCGAATCGAGACCATTCGGCAGACCATGAGCAAAGTCAGGCTAGGCCAAGAACTCACTGTTCGTCAGTACCAAAAAATGTTGGGTTTCATGGCGTCAGCATCCACGGTGATTCCTCTGGGGCTGTTGCACATGAGACCATTTCAGTTGTGGCTAAAAGCCAGAGGATTTCATCCAAGAGCCAATCCTCAAAGGCACATAAAAGTGACGCGCCGCGGGCTTCGTACACTATCTCTGTGGGTCAGACCCCGGTTCCTTGCCTTGGGTCCCACTCTAGGGGCGCCGTGTCGTCGCAGACTGCTAACGACGGACGCCTCCCTGATGGGCTGGGGAGCGGTCTTAGATGGCCGTCCAGCTCAAGGGGAATGGGAAGGTCATCAGCTCGATTGGCACATCAATTGCCTCGAGTTGATGGCCGTATTTCTGGCTCTGAAATATTTTCTCCATCAATTGAGGGGCTGTCATGTCCTAGTGCGGGTGGACAACACAGCAGCAGTCTCTTATATAAATCACCAGGGGGGTCTGCGCTCACGCAATCTGAACAGAATAGCGAGGCAGATTTTTCTCTGGGCCCAGGACAAGTTCCTGTCACTCAGGGCAGTATACATTCCAGGGCATTTGAATATGGGAGCAGATTTACTGTCCAGACAGACACTACCGACAGGGGAATGGAAACTCCACCCGGAAGTAGTGAAACAGATTTGGACCAAATTTTACAAAGCAGAGGTGGACCTCTTCGCCTCCCAGCAGACAGCGCAATGTCCCCTCTACTTCTCTCTGAGTCACCCAGCTCCATTGGGTCTGGATCCGATGGCGCACTCATGGCCCAAGATGCGCCTGTATGCGTTTCCTCCAGTTTCTTTGCTCCCGGGAGTTCTAGCCAGAGTTCGCCAACAAGGGTCTTGCCTCTTGCTGATAGCGCCACGTTGGCCGAACAGAGTGTGGTTCTCGGAGATAATATCTCTCCTCGACGGCTCGCCTTGGGCGATTCCGGAGAGGAGGGACCTTCTGTCTCAGGCGGAGGGCACGATATTCCATCCCAGGCCCGACCTGTGGAATCTTCATGTTTGGCCCCTGATGGGAACCAACTGAGGGACACTGGGCTTTCGCCTGCTGTTATTGAGACTATTCTGAGTGCTAGGGCTTCCTCCACTAGACAAAGTTATGCCAGTAAATGGGGTGTTTTTGAAAGGTGGTGTGTTGTACACAATGTAGATCCAGTCAACTGCCAGGTTGCTTCAGTTCTGGACTTCATGCAAGAGAAATTATCAACAGGCACATGCCCTGCTACTCTTAAGGTTTATGTGGCCGCTCTTTCAGCTTGCCACGCCTTAGTTGACGGGGCGCCGCTCGGGAGACATCCTCTGCTCTCTCGCTTCCTTCGTGGGGCCAGGCGACTGAGGCCTCCAGTAAAAACCAAGATCCCTTCGTGGGATTTAGCTATAGTCCTCGAGGGTCTGGTTGAAACCCCCTTTGAACCTATAGAGTCAGCGTCTGATAAACTTCTGACTCTAAAAATGTTTTTTCTAATGGCAATAACTTCCTTGAAGAGAATTGGGGATATGCAGGCTCTGTCTATCTCTCCATCCTGCTTAGACTTTGCCCCAGGAATGGTGAAAGTGATTTTGCATCCTCATCCTGATTACCTGCCTAAGGTTCCATTTTCGTCTATTCATCCGGTCATTCTAGAAGCCTTCTGTCCTCCACCATTTACAACGCCGGAGCAAGAGAAATCTCATAGACTGTGTCCAGTCCGTGCTCTTCAGGCTTACATCCACCGCACTAGCCAGTGGCGTAAGTCAGAGCAATTATTCGTCTGTTATGGTGGTAGTAACAGAGGAGGAGCTGCCACCAAGCAGACCATGTCTCATTGGGTCAGGGATGCAATTGCTTTGGCTCATGAGGCGCGCGGTCAAGCTTCGCCTATAGGTCTCAGAGCTCACTCTACCAGGGGGGTGGAGTGCTTCTTATAGTGCTTTGGCGAGGGGTGCCCCCTTACAACAGATTTGTGATGCGGCAGGTTGGTCCTCTCCGCACACATTCATAAGGTTTTATAGTTTGGATGTTCATGCCACTCCGGGCTCTCATGTCCTTGAGTCAACATCACAGGCTAGTGTCTGAGGCCTTCTTGCGTTCTTGTGAGCACATGCACAACCGTTGGGGTCCAGACATGTTCAAGCACGGCGGCGTGGGTATTCTCGTTCCCAATGCGCTGAGCAGCGCAGCATCGATTGTAGCTTTCGAAAGGGAACGATCTCGGTTACTTCACTGTAACCTTGTTCCCTGAGAAAGCGGAATGAGATGCTGCGCTACTTTGCCGTGCTGAAGATGTCCCAGGACTGCTCTTCAGACAAAATATCCTGACGATGCACCTGCGGCTCATCTATTTATAGCCTCGTGTTGCGGGTGCGCGCCGATGACGTCATCGACCGAGGCTATATTACCTCCGGGTCAATTCTATCGACGTGTTACACACAATATTCACAGCTGGTCACGATTAAAGACGTTCCCAATGCGCTGAGCAGCGCAGCATCTCGTTCCGCTTTCTCAGGGAACAAGGTTACAGTGAAGTAACCGAGATCGTTCTGTGCAGCGCCGGTTCAAGTCAAACACGCCAGTAAAAGTGGAGTATGGAGTGTCAGGTCACGTCACGCGGAGAAGTGGCAAGTGGGAGAGATAAGGAAGGCTAACCGGAGTTGGAGGATGCGCCAGCGTCATATAAGTCCGGTGTGTGGGAACATTTTGGATTTCATGTTATGATATTTAAATATATAGCAGCTACAGTGGCACTTTAAGTTTAGATAAGAACTCCAGTCATATGTTTCCAAATACTGCACTTTAATTTCAAGTGAAAATAATGTAGGCTATCCTCACTCTCAGGGAATAGAAGCATTGTTGAACTTATGTTTCACTTTATGATTATGGCCTTTGCTATAGCCTAATTATAGGCAATTATGTTTCATGTATTTTGACTTATTTAAAAGACAGAGTTTTAAGAGTTCCTCTCTTTTTCTTTTAAAAGATAATTTTTTTGTAAGAGCTACACTTAAGTTGGCAGTTTGATAAATGGGGTTAGGGTTAGGGTTAGGCATAAGTTAATTTCAATCTTTGTGTGCTAAAAATGCACATAAGTTCCTGTAGAGATAGTGATACACATTCTACTTTTTTTGCCAAATAAACGAAAAGCATGTCATCAATGTCTTCTCTCTTGCTGTATCAAAATCTCACCTAGCTTTCCTCGGAGATGGTCCCAATAATGTGCTTAAAGTCAAGTCAAATTCAGTTTGTGCATGATTGCATGATATAACATTTTTGTTAATACTGTATCCTAAATTGTGGATAATTAAGCTATATATCATATGCTGAAGTACATTTCTGGAGTGTTAAAGATTAAAAGAAAAAATAACAACAAGAACCGTACAGAACCGAAAACCGTGACCCTAAAACCGTGATACAAACCGAACCGTGGGTTTTGTGAACCGTGCCACTCCTAGAGCGTACGTCACCACTGCAGACACCAGCACGATCTGAATGATCCGGAAAGCCTTGACTTTATCTCGGTTCACTCCATCTTTCTTCTTGACGTCTTCACTAGGTCCAGGATGCTTCAGAGCCTTCAGGACCATCAAGCAAGTGAACACTTTCATGATGAGAAAAATGAAGTATTCAGGCAAAAGTAAGACGTTGAAGTAAATGACTCCCATTGTAGTCAAAAGGCATGAACAGAAGATCAGAATCCATCCGATGGTGGAAATGGTGATCCTGTATTTCATGGGTTTGAGCTTCAGGAAGGTCACAGGATGGAGAACACCTACGTAACGCTCCACACAGGTGAAGGTTTGAAACAAAGGACGACCGACCAACAGGAACAGTCCAAAACAGAATGTAATGGGCTTACAATTAGAGCAATTGAAGAAGTACTGTTTGACTAAAAAGGCATAGCAGAAGTTGAAGATGATCTCGATGAGTGATGTGTTGAAAACAAAGACTTCAAAAGACTGTCCTCAGATCATTTCTTTCAAGATCAGCCACAGGATGTAACAGTGCGCCGGCAAACCAAGAACCAGGTTTGTGCCGAAAGAGAAGGCAATGAAATTGAAGGGTAAATTGTGGCATTCGCTGGAGTTCTTTGCGAAAATGGCTGTTCGGCATGTTGAAATGTTAGTCGCCATTGACATGATTACACCTGGATGTTTGGAAGTTGAATGGAAATCAATGAGAAGTTGGATGGAAAACAGCGTTAAAGAACATTAAAACATCTTTAAAATTGATACGTTACCTCACAAAGAGAACCGTGCGGGTGAAATGTGGGACTGAATGGGGTTTGTTTTAGATACTGCAAGATCTGCTTTATAATTTTGATTGGATTATCTTTGACTTAGTTTTGCATTAACACCTGTGAAATATCATCCAAGCCTGTGAAATGTGTTGTGGAAATAATTCTATTCGAAAAGTTAGGAGGAAGGAGACAAGTGGAAACCTCTGAAAAGTCAAAGTATCAAAAGTTTATTTCTTTGCAAAGAAGTAAAGTTTGGCATTCACATACAGACAGCATCTACATGTGAAGGCGAAGGTTGGTCCGTTTCGCCCAGGTTATATACTCTAAACACATCCTGTGTAGGCTGTATGTTTCAGAAGATTATACTGGATGCCTTAAAAGGAAATCTTTTTTTTTTTTTCTCAAACCCCTTCGTCTAACATAAATTCATCTTGACAGAACAATGACATCTTCGTTAAAGTTTCCTGTGTTTAGCTGCGGCTTGACATCACACCTTTTTGCCTACCGCTCGTTTGATCGAAAAACTGCACACATATATAATTCACATTTCCTGTGTTTGGCTGCGGTTTGACATCACACCTTTTTGCCTCTCGCTTGCCTGATAAAAAACTTGCAAACATACAATTCACACTTAAGATACAATAGGTTACTCAAAATACACATACATTTCACACTTGGAGTACACAATGGTCCCTTTGCTACTTGACAGAACATTTTGTTCCAGAAAGCTTATCTTAACTTATGCATTTCTAACAGCTTGGTTATATCTTTAATAATGTCCTTTAGCTTATATGAACATCTTCCTTTAAATGCTTATGAGTACACAAATCTTCAACGTTAATAAAAGTTGCACACGTGCAAAAGATAAAAGAAGTAAAGAAAATAAAAGAACACATCTAAAGTAAAAGAAAACACCTAAATGTAAAATTTCCATTACATTCCACCCCATGTTCATTCAAAGAACATACACAAAATTTGACATTTACTTCTCCATAATCATAATAATTTACAACAGGTAAATTTTTCCCATGGTTACTTCATTTCTTAGTCAAATTCATGTTCGCTCTCATTCTCATATACCTCAGCTTCAGGCACTCTAACCTCAATTTCATCCTCCGGTGCCCTACGTACCATCGTTACGTATTCTCCTGCAGTCATTCTAACCATAGTGGTAGACACTGCTCTAGCAGTGATTGTAGAAATACAATTCATAAAACATGGAATCATCAGGAGCAAAATTAAAACTAAACATGCTATTGGCATGACTGTACTTATCAGCCATTTCGTCCACCCCTGCAGGCTCAAAAACCACTCATCCAGTGAAGATGACATTTCTCCTGGAGTGGCTACGGCCATTTTCATGTGCTCTATTATGTCGGTTACATTTTCATAGACGTCAGGCAGATTAAAACTACAAGAAGTTCCTGGCATTTTGCACACGCCCCCTCGTTCCGCGGTGATCATGTCCAAAACGAGTCTATGTTGTATTACGGCTTCCCTAATTCCTCTAAGTTCAGTGTTCAGTTGTTCTAACGCATCTTCAGTCTCGTTTGCTAAGCGTAATACCTGCCAGGCTAAGCCATTTATTTTTAGCAAGCTAGCAGCAGTGCCTCCCCCCAAAAGGAAAGACCAACCAGTCATTGATACTCTGCTCGTCCAAGGATCCCACAGTTTGGTACCTTGAAACATAAGAGGTATCTTCTCATCAGCTAAACTTCTTTTCGATCTCATAGAAGATTGCTTATAGTTTTCAGTTTTTTCATTGAAATAAACTTCCGTCCCTACATCTAAAAGTCCTGGATAACAGCACCCCATCCATTTCTTGGGAAGGGAGTGGAAAGCGGTTTGACCGCAGACCAATACTGTTCCAGCCGCTGTCTCTCCGAGATCATCGTCGTCACCTGGACACGTGATAAATGTACCATCCGATGTTATACATTTGTTATTGTTCATGATTATTGTGGTTTTACGGTGTGATGTACCAGTCATTATTGTACCCCGTTGGGCCTCTATTTTACATAGACACACGTCGCCCAATTGTGGTTTTACTACCCATACATTGTCAAAGCCTCTAGTACTGTGCTCTGATTGGTTTTTGACAATGTATGGGTAGTAAAACCACAATTGAGCGACGTCGTTGTTTGTCGGATCGTCGTAGTTGACGACGAAAGTCTCCTAAATCTTCAGGCACCAATGTTTGAAGTAGCAGGACCCGAGGGAGCAGTTCTGGTAATGCGACCATGGACCCAAGAGGACCTGAAACAAGCTTCTGCACATCTGCCAAACATCGAAACAGGTGGGGTAAAACTGGGTACTGATTTAGCTGTTTTCTGCAGAGAATTCAGACCAACTCTTAATGAACTGTGGAGACTGATGGTTTTGAAATATGGACCAGTGCAAATGGCTAAATTGTCAGACCGGTGGCCAGAAGATTCACGTCTGAAACACGTCAACTACGACGATCCGACAAACAACGACTACACAAAGAAAGTCGCCGATATAATCACAGCTTTGAAGGAAGTTTTTCCACGCACGATGGACATTCACAAAGTTCGTCAGTGCACTCAGGAAAAAGATGAAAGTACAGAAGCGTATTTCCTACGACTGAAAGAGTGCTTTGATCGACATGGTGGTATGGATAAGAGACAACCACCAACGGACCCGGATGCGGGACCTATGGGGTCTGATCCATATGATGACTATTTAAGGACTTTGTTCATGGATGGAATGGACAAAGAAATTTCAAAAGCGATTCAGAAAAGCTGTGTTGGATGGCAACTGGCCTCCACAGCGGAAATCAGACGGCATGCGAGACATCATGAGGACACAACCTTCTGTGGAGATATCTTTTCAGAGTTTTTTACATTCAGTAATTTCCACATAGCACACGGTATTAATCCTATTAATTCTCCTAAATTTGCCGATCGCAATGGATGGACCCTCCAGGTTCTATCCATTTGCAGACACCACCAACATGATTGGTTGATGGCCAAAGCTTGCCGTTGAAGTAAACTTAACATGCATGCTTTGTTGCCCCCACATTGAATTCTGCTTTGTGAAATAGTTACGTCTTCATTATGTAAATTAAACTGTTTTTCTAATTCAGCGTCCTCTTCTTCCGGTATGCTAGTATGAGTTATTAGTTCAGACAGGCTATGAGTTTTCCGTGGCGGATCTACCATTTTAATTTCAATTGGAACATAAGTATCTACACCCGTGGTCCACCATGCACAGACAAATTTTCCTCCCCATTGAGTCGCACCATCATTTCCTGTTGACAAAGTAACTTTCAGTTTAGTTTTAAAGTTTTCAGTAATTTCTTCAAACTTTATAAGACCTGACATCATCCGTCCGCTATAACCACTATTTGAGATATACCCCGCTTTGGCCCACAGACCCTCTATTATAGTTGCCTCATTACCCCCATACACATCCTGCCATTCACATGGATCCTTACAAAAATACATGGCTTTACCCCATTTGGTCAAACCCTCTGGGTTATATCCAGGTCCTGCTGCTGAAATAGGATCACATATTATAATTATCCTACTTCCCTTTCCTCTTGTCATTTTCACCTCTATGCTACCATCCTGTGCCAGGCCTATGGCCAGGCTAGTTAAGAGGGTGAGACTTAGAAACATATTGCCACACAGTGCAACCTCGCCAGGCAAGATAATGTTCTTGTGAAAATGATATAAGTCACGTTTCTCTGTGTATCTTTGGTCTCAGGGCAGGTCTAGTAGATATTATTAGACATAAAACTGCAATCCCCTCCCCGTCAAAATTCCACAGAGTCCTTGATTCAGTGCAGACTACCCCTAAAATTGCAGAATCGTCCCGTACGATAGATTCGTCTTCTCTCCAGTGACGATGATTTTCTAGTTGGTAACCTACAGGATGACAAGCAACTTTGGTCAGTTTGACACCTGTTTGGTACTCGTCAGCTGTGATGGGGATTCTTCTTCCGTTGCAGCTACCACGTGAGCTGGCACTTTTCGACAGTGCGTCCCATGGATCCACGGAGCCCTCTCCTCGACTTTTACCGCAGTGTGAGTTGTCAGCAAAACCTGAAATGGCCCCTGCCACCTCTTCGCTTTCCAGTGTTTCCGCCTCAGATCCTTTATCAGCACGAAATCACCTGGCCTGATGTTGTGTAGGGTCGTCTCAGCTGGCTCTGGAGCTGCTGCTTTGACCTGTTATGAAATATCAGCAAACACCTTATCCAGTTCAACACAATATTGCAACATGTCACGTTCACAATGAGTGGTGTCAGGCAGTGGTCTAGGGTTATGTGGTTCCCAGCCCATGTGAGGTGGACAGGCAAACAGTATCTCAAATGGAGAGAGCTGTGCGCGTCCCCTCTTTCTCATTCTCATATAAGTCAATGCAATGGGCAGGGCCTTTGGCCATGAAAGCCCTGTTTCATCACAAATTTTTACCAGTTTATTCTTAATGGTTTCATGTCAGTTTGTCATGGGCTGCCATATCCTGTCCATAAATTAACGCTGACAAAGGCCCTTCCTTTTCGCTGTAGTTAGGAATAAATGTCCTACAATACGAGGTCATTCCCAAAAACGACATCATTTGCTTTTTAGTGGTCGGTTTGGGAATGTTGTGTATTGCAGTGACCCTTTTGTCAGATAATGATTTCCCATTTGGCGTTAACACATGACCTAAAAAGGTGACTTCAGTTTGATTTACAGCTACTTTATTTGGATTGACCTTGTGGCCCCGCTCTGCCAAGTAAGTTAACAATGTGATGGTAGCCTGCTTACAGACCTGTTCATTTGGACAGCAAAGCAACAAATCATCAACATCCTGTAACAGAGCTACGCCAGGCGGAAGAACCAGATCTTCCAAACTGCGTTTCAAAGCTTCATTAAAGATAGTTGGACTTTCGCAATACCCCTGGCACAATCTTGTAAACGTGTACGGCTTGCCATTAAAATTAAAAGCGAACCAAAATTGTGAGTCAGGATGTACTGGGACACTGAAAAACGCATTTGAAATGTCAACCAGTGTGTAACACTTGGTGTTAGCTGGAATTTGAGATAAGATCGTATACGGATTGGGGACAAAAGGGGCTCGAGCTTGAACTGCTTCGTTCACCGCTTTTAAATCTTGAACGAAACGATATTCCACGGCTTGATTTTTGTCTCTTATTTTCTTTACTGGAAAAATTGGCGTGCGGACAGGAGAGTCCGGACACTCCACAATGACCCCTTTTTCCAACAAAGAATTAAACACTGGAGTAATGCCCTCAATTCCTTCCTTTTTCAACGGATACTGCATTTTCTTTGGCCTATAGTCAGATTTGGGCTTAATATGAATTGGCTCACAATCAGCAATCAGACCTACATCATATTTATCTTTAGCCCATAGACAACCCGGAACTCCCTCCAACCCGTCCGGGATGACAGAGAGGTGCGATAAAGTCAAGCTGCCAAATCTCATTTCCTCCTCGACCACTGTGACTGCTCTTAAACCATGCAATGTTTTATGACACGGCTGTTTGAACCATCCGGTACTTTCACTTTGGCAGATCATTCTCTTTTGATCTATTATGACCCAGTCGGTCAATTCATGGCACTTGGCCATGAAGGGACCTGCGTCACGCCATTCAGCCTTCACTGGTTTGGCCAGTGATATATGAGGCTGTGCATTCTCCACGTCATAAAACATTGCCTGTTTGTCAGTCAGTTTCACATTCAAAACGCACCAGTGGTTTGTCCAATAAAGATAATCTGTCTTTACATCTTCCACCTCAACATTAAACCAACGCTGCACATATTCATCATCAGGGACAGTGCTGACATGTGAAGTACAGTGCAAATCTGTATCCTTCATAAATTCAGAAGATGGCAACACTCTGTCGTGAGCCTTTGTGGTCAGACATGTGTTAGAAATTTGCCATTCATACACAAACACAGGGGTTTCCCCTGTAGTTTCATACAGCATTCTCATGTCAGCAGAAATCCCTTCAGCAGTACAGTGAACAGAAATACCCAGCTTACAAAGTAAATCTCGACCCATCAGATTAACTGGACATGTCTGAGTAATCAAAAAACAATGTTCAAATTTTTTCTCATCAATCGAACACTCAAGCGGCGTTGAGAATGATTCTTTGACTACGTGACCAGTTGCACTCCTGGAAAAAGTCGTCTTTCCAGAAAGTGAAACTGGCTGTGTCAATTCTGTTTCTTTTATTATGGAAAATGTGGCACCGGTGTCAATTAAAAATAACAATGTCTTGTCAAGAATGTTTACTTCTATCAGAGGTAAAGATGTATGAGCCTTATAAAAAACATTAGCAAGCTCGTCTTCCTTGCAAAGGGCAAAGTCAGAAGTGAAAGGAAAATTATACTTATCTGATGGAGAGACAGGAAACCCGTTGCCCGCACCCTCCTCCTCTCAATCCGCCTGATCTGCTTTGTAGGCTGCTTGCGTTGATTTCGCAGGTGCGGTTGCTGCCCTCGATGTCGTTTGCCCGTTAACCTGGTCGAACTTTGGCTGAGTTTTCTTGTCGCATTTCTTCGTGAGTGCAAAGTTAAGTCTTTCAGGTTTGTGCTCAGCAGTTCTTCTAGATCTTTGCTGCATCTCTTCCGCCCCTTTTCATTATATGCTGTCCCAGAGCGTGTCGACGATATCGCCTCTTTCTTTTCCTCTGTCGAAGTATATCTGGGCGGTGGATCTGCTGGTGCGCTGGCTTGCGCTCCAGATGGTGCGCTGGCTTGTGGTCCGTCTGCAGCAGCTTCGCCTTGCGCAGGATTGAGAGCAGGTGGGCGGCGAGCCGGATAACTCCCGTCCTCCACCATCATTCTCATAAATTGACCAGAGAAAAGAGAAGAATCGTTAGCGATGCCAGAACAGTCATTTTTAAGATTCTGTAATGTCTTTCTAGATGCCTCCTGTCTTTCTTTATCAGAGTATAATGGTGCGATGGCACGACAGACTTGTCTTTGTTGTCTGCGTGTTGCCTCTTCTAACCATTTTACTATGATTTCACCACATTTATTATAATGATCTTTGTCTTTTTTTCTTGACAATATGAGTCACCCAATTCACTTTGGTTTGAGTCAAATGTGACACACTTAAACCCCCATTAAACCCATATTGTTTTATTAGAAACGGCACATAAGCATGATACCAAGTTCCCATTATTTTATCCATGGCTATATACGAGCCCTTAGAAAAATCAACCTGTTCCTCCTCTATTTTCGAATTTTCATTACCCATTTGTCTTATTTATTATTATTTTTTTTTCTTTTATTATTTTTATTTACTCAACAGTATTTATATTTGCGTATTTAATCTTTCCCCTGCGTGGTCACCACGCACTATATTCACTGCATTAATTATTTTCCCCGCGTGGCCACCACGCACCTGCCTTTTTTCGTCAATAAAGGACTTTCAAACTGCCTGCATCCGTCGATGCAGGTCTTTCCCAAACAAGTGCCTCTGTACTGTTTGAAAATTACTATCAGGCTTATTTCAAACAGGCACCTATCTGGTGTTTGAGAAATTACTATCAGGCTTATCTCAAACTCTGGCCCTTTTGGGAAAACAATTAATACATGGCATTCGAGAAATTACTATCAGGCTTATTCTCAAACCCTGTTTGGAAATTACTTTCAGGCTTATTCCAAAACTCTGACCCTTTTTAGGAGTGTTCAACACGCAAATAATTTCCTCATTTTCCACGTAAATAATTTTCTCTCACCGTCTTTTTGATGACCTTGTGAGTTCAATTCTAGGATTGCGTCCACCTTGGTCGTTGTGATGAGTAGAACAATTCTCTTTCCTTAAGGTTGAGGATTTTGAGCCGCAGAGTATGATCTCTCGGGATGATCAGTCAATTGTTCCCCTCCTCATGCCGATCGTCGGTTTAATGCAATCCCATCCTCGTCGCCATTTGTTGTGGAAGTAATTCTATTCGAAAAGTTAGGAGGAAGGAGACAAGTGGAAACCTCTGAAAAGTCAAAGTATCAAAAGTTTATTTCTTTGCAAAGAAGTAAAGTTTGGCATTCACATACAGACAGCATCTACACGTGAAGGCGAAGGTTGGTCCGTTTCGCCCAGGTTATATACTCTAAACACATCCTGTGTAGGCTGTATGTTTCAGAAGATTATACTGGATGCCTTAAAAGGAAATCTGTTTTTTTTTTTTCTCAAATCCCTTTGTCTAACATAGATTCATCTTGACAGAACAATGACATCTTCGTTAAAGTTTCCTGTGTTTAGCTGCGGTTTGACATCACACCTTTTTGCCTACCGCTCGTTTGATCGAAAAACTGCACACATATATAATTCACATTTCCTGTGTTTGGCTGCGGTTTGACATCACACCTTTTTGCCTCTCGCTTGTCTGATAAAAAACTTGCAAACATACAATTCACACTTAAGATACAATAGGTTACTCAAAATACACATACATTTCACACTTGGAGTACACAATGGTCCCTTTGCTACTTGACAGAACATTTTGTTCCAGAAAGCTTATCTTAACTTATGCATTTCTAACAGCTTGGTTATATCTTTAATAATGTCCTTTAGCTTATATGAACATCTTCCTTTAAATGCTTATGAGTACACAAATCTTCAACGTTAATAAAAGTTGCACACGTGCAAAAGATAAAAGAAGTAAAGAAAATAAAAGAACACATCTAAAGTAAAAGAAAACACCTAAATGTAAAATTTCCATTACAAATGCTATACGTGTAGGAGCCTAAATGCAGTTAATTGATAAATAACTTAATTTATGCGTTAAACAGTAATTTGCATGATTCATTTTTTGTGGAGAAAATATTTACAGTTCGTATTTACAGTAATGCAAGAAGTTAATTGTGTTATTATCTAAAATGTGTGTGGATAATTTAGAGTGTATTTATATTACTTTGGTTGTATTTTGGGAATACTCTCGCGAGAGTTAGTGAGGAGTTAGTGTGCGAGAGTTAGTGGACGAGAGTTATTGAAGTTATCTGTGTGAACGGTCGGGCAAGCAGAGAGTGGAGCCACACAGTTTTTTTACCTTTACTTTACCTTTCTTTCTTTCTCTTTAATTAATCATTTTTATTTTTGTAATATTCCTGTGCTGATGTTTTACCAAGTAAACGGATATATTTTTCACGAGTTGTCCTGTGGATTTATTAAAGTGGACGAAGGGAGTGGATAAAGCGTCAACCTAAGGCTTCATTCAGTGGAAATCTACATTTTAGTAAAAAAACTCGCTCTGCACGGATTATTGGACTTTGGAACTGCCTGACTCGAGATAAAAGACGGAAGGAGGAAACTTTCACGGTGAAACTGTAAGTCGTATCTTTCCTTGCTCTGCTGTGGATCGTTAATCGAAACCAAGAAGACTGTGGTCGCGGGCGCGCGCGCCGCCGTGAGAGAAAAATAAATAAATAAAAGGATGCCGTTCGGCTGAACGACGAAGTCGAACGCAGTGTGTGTGTGTTAAGCTCACCTTACGGTTTTGATATTTGCACTAATAAAGTGTTTAAACATTCGCTCGTTATGGATGAACAAGACAGTGAAAAACGGACGGTAAAAATGACTGAGAAAGCTGTGGAAGAACACAAGTCCAGACAACTTCATGCACGCAGGTATAAGCTATCCCAGCTAACGAGCATGATAAAGCAAATTGAGCAATTAATGGAAGATGATGCAAATGCTGACATCATTCAAAATAAATTGCGTGTGGACTTCAGTGGTTTGCAACAAGAATTTGCCGACTTAAATTCAGTTTTAAGAAGATTTATGTCTGATGAAGAATTCTTGGATGATCAAAGGAATTGGTTTGATCTTAAAAATTAGTCAATAAATGATTTCTTCTCGAAATGTGAGGAATGGATGAAAGAGGTCATGAAACGCTCTGAGCAGGCTGAAGAGTGTGATAAACGCGTAATGCCCACAGATAGTAGGTCTACATCATCAAAAACCACCATGAAATGCTCAAGTAGAACCAGTTCACAATGTGGAAGTGTGTCATCATCATCTTCAGTCAGAATAAAGGCAGAAATGGAGCGTGCTTCATTAAAGACAAAGGCGGCAGCTTTAAGAGAGAAGTTAGCCATAGAGCAATATAGAAACTAATAAACAGATCGCTGAAACAAAGGTGAACATCACCTACCAACCACCAACAACGCACACCTCGCCTACGCCCAAGCTTGAAAACAAGGTTCAGCTAGCAAGGCCACAAATAGCCCCGCCTGCATCGAACATGGATCTTAATGATGGACCAGTGCTTGATAGTTTATGCAAGGCTATCTCTCAGCAAGTTGACGTCATTGAGTACCTCATGAAGAATCACAAAGCCACATTACTCCCTGAGCTCACCATTCCAACATTCAAGGGTGACCCGCTTGAGTATAAATCCTTTATCAGATCTATTGAACATGGAGTTGAAGGCCTCACTGGTGACAGTCGTGATCGCCTACAGTTTTTGTTGCAGTACACAAGTGGACAACCACATGAGTTGGTAAAAAGCTGCATTCACATGGAACCCTCAGCAGGTTATGCTAAAGCGAAAGAAATGCTGAAGGAGTTTTTTGGTGATGACTACAAGATAGCAGAAGCATACATAAAGGAGGCTTTGGATTGGCAGACAATCAGGCCAGAAGATGGCGCTGCACTGCAGTCTTTCACATTGTTTCTCACAGGCTGCTGCAACACAATGACTGATATAAGCTACATGAAAGATTTGGACAACACAGCTAACATAAAGGCACTGGCTAACAAGCTGCCATACAAACTCAAAGAAGCTTGGAGAAAATCTGCATGCGACTTACAAGAAAAAACAAAGAAAAGAGTGAAGTTCAAGGATTTTGTCGAATTTGTAAACAAGCAAGTCAGATATATACTACACCCACTCTATGGAAACATACAAGAAAACACCACCAGGCCAAAACAACCAGTACAACAGAAAACAAACATACAATACGCAGAGACATTCAGACCAAAGAAAGTATTCACAGCAGCCATTGTCTCCTCCCAAACTGAAAACAAATTCAAGACTGAAAATGACAAACAACCAACGGCAAAAACACATAATGTCTCAGTGGACGCAAACAGCAAGCCCTGTGCTTATTGCAAGGGAGAGCAACACAGTCTCGCAGTCTGCAGAAAACGTCTCGGGTTACGGCTGTAACCCTTGTTCCCCGAGAAGGGAACGAGACACTGCGTCGTCGTGACGACACTAGGGGAATGCCCCCAGCGTAGCGCGTCTGAAGCATGAATGAAATCTGTCCAATCCTGATTGGTGCTGCGTCATGACGTAGTAGATGACGGCATAACCGGAAGATACAAAGGGACGCCCAGCACACACACACATTAGCTCTTTTGCAATGAAGCAAGCGCTCTGACCGTGATAGGTGTGGCGACGAGACGCAGTGTCTCGTTCCCTTCTCGGGGAACAAGGGTTACAGTCGTAACCCGAGACGTTCCCCTTCGAGGGAACTCGCACTGCGTCGTCGTCGTGACGACACTAGGGGAACGAAATGCCCACTATGCCACACCGTAATCACGCCCGCCCAAGTGTGAAGCTGGAAGACCAGGCACACTTTAGGACGCAAGCACTCTGGCGCCAGGCGTCACGGGGAGTTGCAGATTGTAGAAACGTATGAAGGTGTGCGGGGTGGCCCACCCGGCCGCCTCGCAGATATCCTGAAGCGAGACACCAGAAAGGAGGGCCACCGAGGAGGCCATGCCCCTGGTGGAATGAGCCCTCACGGCCATAGGTGAAGGCAATTGCGCACCTGATAAGCCGCGGCTATAGCCTGGACAATCCATTTGCTGATTGCCTGTTTAGATGCAGGCAGCCCTTTCTTGGGTGAACCAAAAGCACACCAACAACTGGTCTGACTTCCTCCACTGAGAAGACTTCTCCAAGTAAACCCTTAGGGCTCTGACTGGGCAGAGCAGGTGAAGTCTCCCCTCTTCCGCCGTCCCATGAGGTGGAGGATGGAATGCCTGAAGAACCACTGACCATGCCGCACTAGACGGCACCTTGGGCACATAGCCCGGTCTAGGATGTAAGATGGCCTTAACACCGCCAGGGGCAAACTCCAGGCAAGTTGGCGTCATAGCCAAGGCCTGGAGATCCCCCACTCTCCTCAGAGAGATGATGGCAAGGAGAAAGGCCACCTTGAAGGTCAGGTTCTTGCCTCAGCCGACTCCAGTGGTTCAAAGGGGGCCTCAGCCAACCCTTCAAGAACCACCGCCAGGTCCCAAGTTGGGACCCTGGAGTGAGCCGCAGGCCTCATCCTCCGAGCCCCACGGAGGAAACGTACAACCATATGGTGCTTTCCCAAAGGCCCAGCACCTATAGGCGAGTGGAAAGCCGCAATGGCAGCCACATACACCTTAAGTGTGGACGGGGTAAGACCGGCGGAGAAACGATCTTGGAGGAACTCCAGCACTGAAGCCACTGGGCAGTTAACTGGGTCCACCTCACGCTCTCTACACCAAGTGGAAAACACATTCCACTTTAGGCTGTACAGTCTCCTGGTGGAAGGAGCCCTGGAGCTGAGTAGGGTCTCGACAACATCTGCTGACAGGCCAGTATCTAGGTACCGAGCCCCCTCAGGGGCCAGACCCAGAGGTTCCACAGCTCTGGCCGGGGGTGAAATATTGTGCCCCCTGCCTGAGACAGCAGATCCCTCCTCAGAGGGACCTGCCACGGGAGGCCGTCTAGCAGTGCTACAATGTCCGAGAACCATATCCGGGTCGGCCTTCGGGGTGCTACTAAAAGTAGGCTGATCCCTTCCCAGCAGACCCGCTCCAAGACTCCCGGGAGCAGAGCGATCGGGGGAAATGCGTACAGACGCAGCCTCAGCCACGTCTGCATCATAGCGTCCAGCCCCAGCGGAGCTGGATACCTGAGAGAAAACCACAGTGGACAGAGGGACGTCTCTTGAGACGCAAACAGATCCACTTCCACTGGGCCGAATCTCACGCACATGCCACGTGAGGGAGGCATCTGTTGAAACGATTTCCCGGCAACATGATGCTCCCAGCACCGGTCCCTGGGACAGGAACCAAGGTTTCCTCCATATGACAAGGGAACGAAGGCATCTGCGCGTTACCCTGATCATATGGAACGGATTTCCCCTCGGGGAAAAACCCTTGGCTCTCAACCACCACTGTAGGGGTCTCATGTGTAGCAGGCCAAAAGGTATAACGTTGGACACTGCTGCCCTGAGCCCCAGCAGTCTCTAAAACTGCTTCACAGTGAGGTTGTGGCCTAGCTTCACTCTGGAGACCATTGCCAGTATGGACTTCACACGCGCAGGAGACATCTGTGCCCGCATCGTCGTGGAGTCCCATACAACTCCCAGGAACGCAGTCCTCTGGGAGGGCGTCAACACACTCTTTCTGTGTTGAGTCTCAACCCCAGGCTCTGGATGTGGGCGAGGACGACATCTCGATGCCGAATCGCCAGCTCTCGCGACTGGGCCAGTATCAGCCAGTCGTCGATGTAGTTGAGCACCCTGACGCCCTCGAGCCTTAGAGGTGCTAGAGCTGCATCCATGCATTTTGTAAAAGTGCGAGGGGAGAGAGCTAGGCCGAACGGAAGAACCCGATATTGGTACGCTTCACCCCCGAAAGCGAACCTCACGAACTTCCTGTGACATGGAAGGATGGAAATATGGAAGTATGCGTCCTTCAGATCTATCGTGACGAACCAGTCCTCGAACTGGATCTGACTCACGATGGCTGGGATTGTGAGCATCTTGAACCTGAATCTCCTCAGGGACCGATTAGAGTGCCTGAGATCTATTATTGGACGCAACCCCCCCATCCTTCTTGGGAACTATGAAGTACCGGCTGTAGAACCCGGACTCTCTGTCTGGCAGAGGAACACGTTATATGGCCTCCTTAACCAACAGGGATTGAACTTCCTGTTCCATAACCCGAACCTGCTCTGGGCCGACCACAGTCCAGACCACCCCGTTGAACTTCGGGGGAGGGGAGCTGAACTGCAGCCTGTAACTCAGCTCTACAGTACGCAGGGCCCACGCAGATATATTCGGAAGGCATGACCATGCGCCGAGATAATCTACTAAGGGAACCAGCCTCTCGAGGCTGGCCTCGGGTGTTACCCAAGACTCGTTCCCGACCCCCTGAAGCGGCTGGCCGGCAGGGAGCGGTCGACAACGAGCAAAGGAACCAGGCTCTCGAGCCTGGCTTTGGGTATCAATCGGGATTCGTTCTCGACCCCCTGAAGCGGATCTCCGGCAGGGTTCGACCGAAAACGATTCTCGATGGGCGGACGCGATTGCTGGCCGCAAGCCTGTGGGGCAGACAGAGCAGCGTGCGTTCGCTGGAAACCGATGTGCACTTAACGGCGGGATACAGACATCGACTTCCCTGAAGGGAGGCTCTTTCGGTTTCGTTCTCGACACCCTGAAGCGGAGGACCGGCAGGGAATAATCGAAAACCGTTCCCGATGGGCGAACACGAGCACTGCCTGGCCGCAAGCCTTTGGGGCGGACACTGCAGCGCGCATTCGCTGAAAACAGATGTGTCCCGAAGCGCAATTGACGCTGGATACAAGCATCGGTTTCCTGAGGGCTCTGCGGAGGAGCGATTCTCGCTCATCCCTCCACGGGGGGGATAGCCCTGCTATTTTTGTCTCGTTTTCGACCCTGAAGCGGAGGACCGGCAGGGAAAAATCGAAAAACGATTTCTGATGTGCAGAAGGAACACTGCATGTGAAACACGGTCTGAGTGGTAAGCTGAATTAAAATATCGAACTTCCTTAAAGTCAGATAATATTTCATCATTTTAATTTCTTAAAATTAAATGCAGCCATAATTACCAGAGAATACTGTTTTGTGTTATATGATCTCGTAATACACGCTGCCTCGGCAAACGTGAGATTCGAGTCATTACAATATATTTGGCTTTAATTCCCTCAAGAAGAAAGTCAATAGGTGCGAGGCTGAAACAGCCGACAGCGCGCGGATATACGCGTCGAGATATTTCTCAATGAACAGCTGCCAGCACCCTCAGGAGCTGACTGTGAATGCCTCGCACCCAAACAGTATTATTTCACAGATCGCGTGTGTACCCTTCATTGCAGACCCGTACTCTACGCGCTGCCTCGGCAAACGCGGGATTCGAGTCGTTCACAATATATTTGGTTTTCATCTCTCGAGAAGAAAATCAACGGGCGCGAGGCTGAAACACCCGAAAACGCACGGCTGTGCGCGTCGAGATATTTCTCAATGAACACAGCCAGCACCCTCAGGAGCTGACTGTTCATGCCTCGCACACACACAGACTCTTTATTGCAAAGTAGACCCGTAATCTACGCGCTGCCTCGGCAAACGCGAGATCCGAGCCACTAGATTCTGTATTGCAATGTACGACCTTTAATCTACGCGCTGCCTCAACAACGCGAGATCAAGTCACAGAATCTTTATTGCAGAGTAGACCCGTAATCAACGCGCTGCCTCGGCAAACGCGAGATCCGAGCCACTATAGATTCTGTATTGCAATGCAGACCTTTGATCTGCGCGCTGCCTCGACAACGCGAGATCCCATTCACAGAATCTTTATTGCAGAGTAGACCCGTAATCAACGCGCTGCCTCTGCAAACGCGAGATCCGAGCCACTATATAGATTATATATTGCAATTCTTATGGGACAAACAACACCAAATAAGACAGACAGTTTGACACAGAGCGCTTTAGCTGAAGAGCAAAAAAGCTAATGTGTGTGTGTGCTGGGCGTCCCTTTGTATCTTCCGGTTATGCCGTCATCTACTACGTCATGACGCAGCACCAATCAGGATTGGACAGATTTCATTCATGCTTCAGACGCGCTACGCTGGGGGCATTCCCCTAGTGTCGTCACGACGACGACGCAGTGCGAGTTCCCTCGAAGGGGAACTCAAGTGCAAGCCGCACAAAGAAAAGATTGACTTCCTGAGAAGCAAAGGTCTGTGTTTTGCATGCTTAAAACATGGTCACATGAGCAGCAGCGGGATGCAGTCGAGAGCATTCTTGACATTGAGCTTTCTCTTTACAGTACTGCTGCACATGAACACTAAAGGCTTGCGAGAAGAAACAAGCAAGCGTTGTGGACAGCAATCCGTTTCAAGTGCTCTTGTACACATGAAGGAAACTTTTGCTGTCACCGGGGCCGGTAAGGAAAACTGTGCTCTTTCAATCATTCCAGTGTTTGCTATCTTGCTGCTACCCCCAGGAGTGTTTAGCAAGGATGACCAGTATGTTAACCGCAGATGGAGGCAAGTTCAGTACCTCGCGGATGTCTTCTGGAAACGCTGGTGTAAAGAATATCTTATGCAGCTCCAAGAACGTCAACGATGGTTCACACCTGGAAGAAACTTCAGTGTTGGTGATGTAGTGCTGATTGTGGAAGATACATCGCCCAGAAATTCATGGCCGCTTGGAAGAATTGTGTAGATTTTTCCTGACAAGAAAGGTTTTGTTCATCAGGTGAAAGTCAAGACTAAGAGCAACGAGCTTTGTCGCCTGATAACAAAGCTTTGTCTTCTTCAAGAATCTGAGGACAATGTAAAAGCTGTTCCGAAGGAAAGACCCTATTTCCGATAGGGCGAATACCAAGAATATTTCTTTAGATTGGTTGTTAGTTAGCATATAGGCTCCTTAAATTTAAGTTTTGAGTAATTGTTTCAAGGACATTGATAACAATTAGGGGTCGGTAATGTAGGAGCCTAAATGCAGTTAATTGATAAATAACTTAATTTATGCGTTAAACAGTAATTTGCATGATTCATTTTGTGTGGAGAAAATATTTACAGTTCGATGCAGTTAGTATTTACAGTGAGGAGTTAGTGTGCGAGAGTTAGTGGACGAGAGTTATTGAAGTTATCTGTGTGAACAGTCGGGCAAGCAGAGAGTGGAGCCACACAGTTTTTTTACCTTTACTTTACCTTTCTTTTTTTCTCTTTAATTAATCATTTTTATTTTTGTAATATTCCTGTGCTGATGTTTTACCAAGTAAACGGATATATTTTTCACGAGTTGTCCTGTGGATTTATTGAAGTGGATGAAGGGAGTGGATAAAGCGTCAAGCTAAGGCTTCATTCAGTGGAAATCTACAATACTAGACATGCAAATGAAATATCACTGATATGGATAACTCATTTTGTTAAGTGGAAGTGATTCTTCCATGCAAAACTTGCTGGTTGCCAGGAAATAGCATATTAACATACTACTCTTGGAATTTCTTGCTTTTACTATCATTATATATCAGAATTTGCACACTCTCCCGAATTCAGACATTGCATCAGTAATATTTGGTAGCTAAGATGTTGCTAGGTGGTTGCAAGTCAAAAGACCCCACACCCAGATATTCTGTTCAGGTCCCTCCTCCTGTCTAAGTCTGTGGGATTTTACACAAGCCTAAGTTTGAAATCACACCTGACACCTGCATGTCTGTCCTTTTATGATAATGAGTTAATGTGAGTTCATCAGTCTGATATGTTGTTTTTATCCTGTCAAACATATTGAAAACTGAGTAGCTCAAGATTTTGACTGTGCATTTAAGAATCAATTAATAGTTCCCTTTCAAGGGAACTCACGTTGCGTCAAGATCCATACCAACACCACCATAGCGACGAGTGTCTGTCCAGTGTGAAATCGTGCGAGCAGTACTAGAGCACCTGAGACCCTGGTGTTGAGTCCAAGTCCAAAGAGTAAAACCCTTGGCCCTGATGTTCCGCCACACCATTGTGGCAAAGCGGTCCCATAGCGCCAATCTCGACGCAACGCACGTTCCCTCTTCAGGGAACCGAGGTTACAGTAATAACCGAGGCGCTTTGTAATACAGTATATATTAACAATATAATATAATATTATTATTTGTTATTTAACCCTCTGAGGTCGGCTATCGCGCCGGCGCGATAGTCTCGCTTTTTTTTCTTATCAGTGCAAAAGAGACTCAAAATACTTATGTGTTATACATCATTCGATCCTGTTAAGTTTCTATTTTTTTTGTGTATACTCACAATATAAACAAAGTATTGTGTTTTTAGTCAAATAAAGAAAAATAAACATGATGCTAGTTTTGCCTTCTATCTGTCAGTGAAGTCCATTCTGAAACGCGTCCGAAAATTAACTGTAATTCCGCGAATACTTGTCATACAGGCACGAGTGTTTTTCCATAATGAAGCTTGAACTCTCTCCTTTTAAATGAATTAATTTATATAAAAAACAAATATTCCCAGTTTATGTAATCTGTATGAAAAGAGAGAGATGTCAGTCTTTTTCTTTCCAGCTCATTATACCTAATTACGTGTTAATGTGCCACGCTCACGGAGAGCGCGCGATATTCAAACGCAAATGATCTAAGGCAAGCCATTCAAACATGCCAACGCCCACCAGCTGGATTATAAGTATCTTATTATAAGTATCTTACTACCGCTGTGTACACAGCGTATCCCTACGCTGTGAGGAATAATACTATCTAATAACCCTGGAAAATGTACCAGAAGTGCTGGCAGTTTCATGTCGAGGAGCAACGGATCCAGCAGATGTAGTAAGTCATTTATTCTTAAGTGCTTTGTTCTAATCGCGATATTGAATAGTGTCTGTAAACCGCAAAAAGACTGTTTAAATATGAATTGCGTGTCTGTGTGTAGGCTAAATGATGAATGAACGACACAGGCGCGCGCGCTTTGTTTACTACAGTTATACAGTGCGTGTCTGTGCCGTTCATTCACTCTCGCACCTACATTAGTAAACATGTTATTTTTACATGGACACATCCAAACTATATTGCTATAGCCTACTAAGATGAGTAAAAATAGACTGAAACATGTTGAAATAAAATGCCTGTATAAGCAACAAACTGCAAATTAACATGCTAATATAATATCATAAACACGATATGTTACAGACTAAATATGAATGTTTTTCAAGATTTCGTGATTGGTTTTGGATAGATTATAAAGTTTTGACTGTAAAAAAAGACTACTGTCACATTAAATAGGTAAGCTTTTGTTCGCCAATTTCTGCTCGTATGTTAAATATACTATAGTATGGGATGTTTTTTCAAAAATAAAATAGGTATATTGAATTATCAACTAAGATGTTATTATAGTGTTTGTTCCAATATTCAAACCAATGAATCCTTACCTTTTTTAATACGTATGATAAAATGTAGACTTTTTACAAAGAAAGAATACACTTGAAATATTGTTAAAATTGTAATTGTTGTTGTAATTGTAACCTATTTGTAATTGGTGACAATTTCTAATTGTAATATATATATATATATATATATATATATATATATATATATATATATATATATATATATATATATAAGTTATTTTGTCCGAGGTCGCATTCTTTGGTACCCAGTGACACATCTGTGTGAAAGGCTAATTAATATGCAGCTCATTAATATGCAGCTCACACATTATCCGGCCTTTGTCTTCTCAGGTGTGAACACGCCTCCACGCATATTGCCTTTCCAAACAAAAGGTGTCTTAAAAAATTTAAATCAATGTATTGTTTTGTGTAAATGATTAGGCAGGATGATTTTCAGATCATTTTGAAGCAAAAATTCTAGGCAACAACACCCATTAGTCAAAAGTCTTGTGGACACATATTTAGTATGTGTTTTGTGGCCTTTAAGTTTTAGTTTTTTCAATAACCATGCATAAACAATATTCTCTCAAAAATACAAGCATGTACATAAATCTTGCTCACATATTATGGTAGCCCTGTTTGTGCTAAATAGAGTGTAATTACACCTTTGCAATTAATATGTTTATAAGCAACTGAAAAAATCACAAATGTCAGAGCATGTCAAAACATCTCAAGGACCCCAAAAACACCTTAGATCCCAGAGGGTTAATTAATTATTAGTAATAATAATTAATTGTTTTACAAAAAACAATATTTTATTTTGTACATGTATGTTGCTAAGCAAACAAATTTTTTGTAAATCTAGACCGAGATATGGTTTGCAATTATTTATTTTTTAAATTATTATTAATTACTTTTATTTTAATTTTTGTATACATTTTTAATGCGTTTTAGTGAGAGGGGACCCTGTTTATGCACTTTTAATGTGATTTGGACATCAGCTGGTCTCTGAGGAGGGCTGTCAGTCGAGGGCTCTCTCTATCTCCTCTCAGAGCTCCACGGACGATCACTGACATAACGACCATTCCCTGCGATATCAGACCGCAGAAACCCTCCGTTCACATGCCCAACACGGGCCCAAGAGGAGAAGTTGTGAGAATGACAGAAAAACAGGGATGTCACACGTTCCTGTGAGGCTGATGACTCAGATGTATGTGTGTGTGGTTTGGCGCTGGACGTGTGAAAGTGTGAGAAATGGCTGCATTGAGAGTGTGAGAGTTGCACAAGAAAACACGCCTTCCTCATTTTCTCTGTTTGCTGAACACATTTCAATGCTGACGGATTTCCAGTGGAACATGGATTTCTTTCAGGACTCTAACTAGTCTGGCTAAGATGTTAAAGGCCCACTGAAGTGCATTGGAACATATTGAATGGCTCCTCCCCCTTTTCAAATAGCCAATGGCGTTTAGTTTACCTCACAAACTGCAAGTCGTAATTGACAGCACCATGGAAGTGAATTCGAGCGCTGATGATGTGTCGGATTCAATAGTAGAGGTATGAATAAATTCTAGCCATTTCATTCTTAACCAATATATAGTAGGGAAACAGAATAAAACTCGAGCGTTTGAGCAACCGAACACACATCTCCAACCCATATTGCTCCATGACTCGTCAACGGTAGCTTTGGCCTGGTGGTATTTATAGCATAGGGGGCGGAGCTTTAGATTCTAGAGAACATTTGATTGGACTGAAGATGTGATGAGAAGCTGAAGTAGTTTATAGTTTTATGATGATAATCCCTGAGACCATTTTTTGTTGATTTTCAGGGAGATTAACTTGATATATATAACATGATATATTAACGTGATATATACTGTTAAAATAATCTAAAATTGCGGAGGACCTGACGTCCTGCAGTTCTTCACAGCAAATAATGTTCCAAAACACCTTTAAAACTTAAGAACCTTGATTTAATAATCTTTTTCTCCTTGCTAATCTCAGAAATATGTAATATTAAATAATGAAATCCTTCCACTGATAATATACAGCAAGAGCTCTCAGAACCTGTCACAGTCCTCAAGTATTTCAGCCCACGAGTGAAGCAGAGGACCAGAGGCGTCCAAACTGTCATTTCATTTCCTGTCCTTTGAAGGCTCGATGCGTTCAGCATCTTTGTGGATGATAATTATAATTTGGAACGGGAGAGAGAGAGTTTAACCAGATTGCTTCTTTGATGCTGTGCCCTGCACTCATAAAAATAAAGTTTCCAAATGGAGATTTTCACAGTGATGCCATAGAACAACTGTTTTTGGTTCCTCAAAGAACCTTTCAGTGACCAGTTCTTAAAATAACCTTTTTTTTTCTTAGTGTGAAGATGAAGATTCTAAAAATCTAAAGAACCCTTTTCCACTATAAAGAACCTTTTGTGGAATGGAAAGATTCCAAGGATGTAAAAGGTTTCAATGGAATTGTCGATGCCAATAAAGAAGCTTTATTTTTCAGAGTGTGCAGTGCTTGAGACGCATGTTATAAAACAGATCAACATCAGTTTCCTTTGTCATATTGCGGTTGCCGCCACTTTTTAACTTCACTCTACACCTAATATCATCACTTTAGCTTGGTAAAACCACTGTATGCAAAGCCTCTTATTTCTTGTCAAATCATGTTTTTCCATTTAAGTTGTGCTCTGGGAAGGATTTCTGTGTTCAGTATCCTGACACGCATTAAAATTTATCTTGAAGTGATTTTATTCTAGATCAACACTCTCCATAATTGTACACTGTGTAATACACTGATTTAAAAGTTTGGGGTTGATTTATTTGTATTTTTTACAAATAATCTTCCGGCGCGTACTGTCACTGAACCGGAACCGGCTTTTTCTATGGTAACAGTCTATGGTAGCGGTAACTTAAACATGTGGGAACACAGCCTGTTACACCTCAAACGGAATAATGTGATTATACCTCTGCCTTCTACTGTTGGGGGATGGGTGGACGACCTGAAAAAGTGGCCTCAGATAACTTACACTAGTATATTTAGCTACTTTATTGACTCCGTTGCTACGGACGGTGAAGCGATGAACAATATGAAAAGCTCTGAGGCTTATCAGTACTTCCACAGTAGTAAAGTCGGTTGCGTTTTGTTAAAGGAGATGGGACACAATCTTGTCTACCTTAAAGCGGACATAGAGCCTAGTCAGCGCCTTAAAGTCCCACATCACCGGGCCTGGGTTTTAGTTTCATCGTCAGGTGAAGTACAAACAGCTGGGTGCTCATGTGTTGTGGGACCAGGGCGATCTTGCAGCCACGCAGCTGCAATACTTTGGAAGGTAAAATGTTGATACTTCTGGTAGTTTTGTAATATCAGTTTGCCTGTTCCATCCTAATAACTTGTTATAACCTAATCATTTGTTTAACAAACATGTATTCATTACTTAAATGAGCTCATTGTTTCTGCCTTAGTTGAATACATTATTAGCTAAATGTGGGAATTGTATGTATACCGGTATGTACATTTATGACATTACTTGGATAGTCACCTCTGATAAAAGATCATTCTAAATTGTAATGTAGGCACATGCGTTTTCTGTAAAACTGCTTTTAAATGATCTGTATTGTGAAAGGCAAATAAATAAATGTGGATTGAATTGAATCAGTTTGCAACTGCTGAGTATATTTTATAATGGGCAATGTTCTAATGTAGGTTGAGAATGCAGTCAGACAGGGAAAGACAGGGATATCATATACTGATGTGCAGAGGAAGTGGAATGCAGGCACAAGGCAGAATGTAGAGCAGAAAAAGGTTAAGCACATTCATTTCAAACGTCATAAACCAGACCACATTCATCCAGGCTCATCAGCACCAGATCCCATAAGTGTGTCATCCACAGAAGGGTCCCCCAAACTTTTTAAGGATCACTCAGAATTTAAAATGTATGTCAGTTCCTCTGTGATGGCCCCACTATTTCATCTACAGACGGATGGTCTCCTTCAGCGGTGTTACAGATTAGATGTAGAGAATAATGAGTCTTCTCAGAGCCAGTGTGGTCTACAGATACCACATACAGAACATGGAACAGCACTAATCTGTAAGAAGTGTCTCACTTTTTATGAGACCTATGTTCAACTAAGCCCTGCTCAGGTGGAGAAGTTAACTGAAGAGACACAGGTACAGAGTGCATCACAACTGTGGCATGATGCAAGGAAGCTGCGACTGACTGCAAGCACAGCAAAGACAGTCCCCAAACGGAGCACTACTAACCCACAAAAATTCCTGAATGAACACTTGCATCCCACCTTCACTGGCAATACTGCAACTAAACATGGAAAAGAAAATGAGGACATAGCCATACAGCTCATGGAGGCTCACGGACACACTGTGGAGAGGAAAGGCCTGGTGGTGTGTCCTGACCATCCCTGGTTTGGAGCCAGCTCAGATGGAATTTTGGACTCAACACAGCTTCTTGAGATTAAGTGTCCCCTAACGAGGGCCATGTCACTTGCAGAATTTCTTGATCGGCCAAATGGTGACATCAGATGCTTAAGTGATAGGAAGTATCTCATCCTTCCCAATGGGCAAAGTGGACACTACCTCCAGGTGTGTGGGTGAAAAAAAATATTTTTATTATTTGAACTAATGGGAGAGATACTTGTGAACCATCATTATAACAAAATGTAAGCCATTTTATTTTACATTTATTTGTCCAGATCCAGCTGACAATGATGTGCCTGGGGCTGCAGAGCTGCAAGCTGGTTATCTGGACATCAACTGAGCACTTGGAGTTGGACATTTCATTTGACAAAAAATTATACAGATGCACACATGAAACACCTCCAGAATTTTTATTTTTCACACATGCTTCCTAGATTAGTGGATGATTTTGTTGCAAAGAAGCTGAAGCTCTGCCCTAAATACCAGAATATTTTGCAAATACAGTAAGCAGATAACAGGTGTTATATCTTGTACACACAACAAACACCGAAAGTACTGTATAAAAGCATCAACAGGAAAAAAACTAAATTGTAGTTACAAAAAAAGTTTAAAAAAGTATTAAAAACATAAGGCATTAGAAAGGTATATTACATGTGTTAGATACAAAAGTTAGATAATACATTCCATCATTAAAAAAACAAATCAAAAAAATTTCTATTCAATTTCTGATTTGTCTGCTTTATTTCTATATTTTAAGTATATACAGCTCTTTACCTGCTGAGTGTTATGTATTAGAGGTACTGTAAGTGTAGCTGTACCCCATCACAGTTTTTGAAATGTGAAATTAATTTTGTGTGTGTGTGTGTGTGTGTTGAAGTGCAATATTAACTCTTCTTTTTCTCACTTTTCACTTGAAATAAGCTCACCTCTTAAATTCACTAGACCAGCACAGATCTTGAACATTTTATCAATTTTTGGGACCAAGCTAATTGGCACTGTTTGCGAAAGAATCTTGTACACCTTCAGGTGCCTTATTGCCCGTTCAACATGAATGCGGGCGTGAGCAATGCGACGTGTATGCGTTACCTCCTCGTTGGTCAGCTGGCATCCTTTGCGTGTAAATGCTGGAATGATTAAGTTCACTCTACGCTCCTCCAGCAAATCCCTGATTGTGAAACCACGATCACCCATCACCTCGTCTCCAGCACGCAAATAGTCCAGAAACCCTGAGTTCTGTGTTATGTACCTGTCACTGCATTTGCCACCATAAGCATCTGAAATGAACATGATCATTCCAGAGGGAGAAATTGCCACTAAATATTTCACAGTGTTGTTGGCATAGTAGTGGCTGTATGATTCACTTCTAGAGTCCAGGTTTTTGGCTTTCTGTAGGACAGTCTCTGAGCAGTCAATTACACAGGTTGTGTTTGAAAAGCGTTTCTTAAAAGCTTGGGGCAACATAGCTTTGATTGTTTCACGAGGCAACCAGATAACAAGATCCTTGGTGTGTTCAGACATTGTCTATCCAGATTCCAACAGTCTTGCTGACCTGACCTTGCGATGTTTTAAATCTTCGTGCTAAATCAGCCATGACAAAGTTTTGCCTTAGTTTCATTAAGGTTATTAGGATTTGGTCCACAACAGGCATGGATGAAGAAGTAGGGGCAAATGCTTGTAGACAGGATACAAGGGTGTGAAACGCAATGAGTGGAATCCCTGTATACAAGAGGGAGTCTGCATCACTCTCCAAAATACTATCTGCAACAGGGCATGATAATTCTGGGGATGGTGTAGTGCTCGTTCTGCAGGTGATGGTAGGTCCTTTTGAATAGGTGTGATCCTCCATCTCTGGGTCTGACCACTGTGTTTGGGCATCACAGGAGGCCTTTGATGTAGAGCACGGCTCCCAATCCATCTCATCAAGCTCATCTGAGGGTAACAATATACAGTTCACAGTTATTAGGGCATTAGAGATATTATCACTTTATCATTATTGGATTGTGCTGCTAACACATTTAGTTATATGCATTTTAGCTTTTGTTTCTGAGAAGGGTCATTCTGTGTCAAATCAATCAAATTTCAGAAACTTCCCCAGCTCAAATTTTAGATTTTGTTAATATTTTTATATTATATTCATATATAATTATAATTTATTTTCTGAAGAAAGACACACATAAATAGTGATTAAAGTCAAAATATTTTGTGTGTATATATATATTGTAGAGGGGTCAAAATGACAATTTTTCATCTGAGATTAGGAGCCAATTTACAGGGGTGTTAAAATGACTATAGAAAGATGGCAGCATTTTTACAGAGAGATTAGTAAGTCTATTAGTTAAATAAATAACAGTGAAACTGTTGTTGAATTGTTTCTTGTTTCTCTCTATCAAAAACTCCAAAAGTTTATTTTTTTCTACACACACAAAAAAACTAAACATACTGCCCTGCACTCCGTGCCATAAACTGCTTTACATTTTAAGCTTTACAGAAAGCAGTAAAACTAACTGATTAACATTAACATTACCGGGTAAAAACTACAATGCTTTGTCCTCCCTGCATCTGAAATCATACCTGATGTTCTCGTGGCACTGCTGTCAATCCTTTTCAAGACCCGACGTCTCTTTTCTGGTGGTCTTTCGTAGCCCAACCACAAAGTTGGATGCGGGTTTTCCTCCGTTGTTTTTTTGTCGACAAAATGAAATGAACACACATACAGTGTTTTGGGTGGTCTCTTCAAGTTTAGGTTTTTCACCCAAATTCTTTTGCACTGTACCGTTCCGTTTCGTTGTCACTCCGAGTTACGTCGGATGACGACGAATGGGGTTTCGCTTAGAAAGCCTATCAGCTTTGAGTATTACAAAACGAGCCTATGGCAAAGAAATGCCATGGGTCTGCGGAATTTGCATGACGTAACTCCGCCCCACCTCGTGGGTATAAAAGGAGGAAGTCCGCAACAGCAGTTTATGTTTTCGCTTCGGAGCCAAGTGAATTCTTCTCTCCACAAGCCATCTCTGAATTGTCAGCTTTACAAACGAGTACCTCGAGTGTTGGTGTGACGGCGATCTACGGCGAGCGCGTGCTTCCTGCTGATCTGTTGCAGTGGTCTGCCAGTCGGTGCGTGTCTCCCCGGGTGCTTCAACACTTGAGTTTTCTCTCACTAAAAGAGCTTGCACGCGGCACGTCTTTTTAAAGACGGCTCACCCGTGCATTTCAAAAAAAAAAAAAAAAAAATGAATGGTGCGGCAGCTTGGTATCGGACTCTGATGGGCACGAGCGTTGTCTAGTATGTTTGGGCTTGATCATGCTAGAGCAGCGCTCGTGGATGACTCATGTTTTCTCCATGGAAACATGATCATCGCGTCATTAAGGTCGAGACTCGGTGAACTCACATGAGTGAGAGTCCCCTCATCCACCCCCCGATCTTCGGCTGGTGGCCAGGGTGACCTGAGGGTTTCGGTCTGGAACAAGGCGCCGACTATGTGTCCGCGACCCCAGCCCCCCTCTTCAATGACGGTGCCCGCTAGTGAACAGGTGATTCCCACGGGTCTACCCTCTGGTGGCCCGTGTGTTTCATTTGAAGCTACAGAGGATGATATTATGTTTGTAGCAGCTTCACTAGGTGGGTTTGATTTTCCTGGAAGTGACGACTCGTCGAGTCTGATCCGGAGATGACGGCCATGCTTTCCCGGGACGATTGGTTTTTGGGTGAGGCCGCCGACCCTCGTCCACGGCAAACCCCAATACCGTTCTTCCCGGACGTGCATGATGAGATCAGGGGCCATTCGCTGATCTCATCCGCCTTTCCTCCCCTCGATGGGGCCGCTGCCCGTGGGTACACTGGGGTTCCCCCGGCTGAACGCTCTGTTGCGATGCTATGTGTCCTCAGAGTGCTTCTTCTCGGCGCAATCCTAAGCACCCGTCCGTGGCCTGTAGTTTTTCGTCTACGCTTGTGGCGAGATCCTATAGCGCCACGGGACTGGCGGCCGCCTCACTGCGGCCATGGTCATTCTGCTGGTCTACCTGACCCAGATGCTCATGGACCTGCACGAGGGCGGGACTGACCCAGGGCTCTTCACTGAGCTGCGCGCCGCCACTAACCTTGCACTCTGAGCGACGAAAGTGGCCGTACGCTCCCTGGGTCAGGTGATGCTCACCATTCGGTGGCCGTACCTGTTTGATGTGCTGGATGTCGCGCGGACCCGTCTGACCGACATTCCCATATCCCAGGTCGGCCTCTTCGGCGGTGCGGTTGAGGGCTGGCCCAACAGCTCTCAGCCGTCCATGAGCAGACTGACGTTGATTCTGTCCCGACGGCCCCACCGTCCGCTCAGATCCCTCGGTCTGCCCACCGCCAAGGGCGCCCTTACGCGGCTCCCACCCTGCCCGTTCACCCGGGCCGGCTCTGGGGGCCGCGGGCGGACGCCACAGCCCTCTCTAGCCCCGCCCCCCGCTACACGCCGGGTTAAGCGGCGCTCCTGAGACGGGCTCCTCGGGGATGGAGCAGGTTGAGGTCGACTCTGTCCCGACGGCCCCGCCGTCCACTCAGGTCCCTCGGTCTGCCCACCACCGAGGGCGCCCCCCCGAGGCTACGCGCCGGGTTAGGTGGCGCTCTTGAGAGAGGCTCCTCAGAGATGGGACTCAGTTCTTTCCAGGAGTTGGGAGCAGGACCACTCCTTTCCCCGGTGGAGGGCCGGGGAAGAATCCTTATTCGCAAAGAACTGACTCTCCCGTCTCTGAACACACAGAGTTCTCGGACGACACAGAGCGCCGCCCTCTAGCCGTGCTCTCCTCGTCCCCCTCTGTCCCAGAGGTGGTTGACACGGCGTGCCGTCCACGGACCGCTGCGCCCCGTCCCCCTCTGTCGCCAGACCCCTAGCAGAGCAGGCCCCCGCGGGACGACCAGCCTGGTCCTCCCCTGGCCCCCTCTGCCAGGGCGCGGTTGCTAACTGTGCCCCCACACCGGGCCGCTATGCCGTCCACGTCTGGGCCAGTTACTCCGCTTCGCTGCCCCTCCGGGGGGACGCCTGTCGTCGCGTGATCCCGCCGGTTCAGTTCCTGGGAGCCTGGCTAGAGCTTCCCCGTCTGTCCCGCTGGATCGCGCATTCCGTCAGGCTCGGCTTGCGATTCAGTTCGCACGGTCTCCTCCCCGCTTCAGGGGAGTCCGCTCCTCTTTGGTCAGTGGCAATGCCCCCGTCATGAGAGCAGAGATTGCCACCCTGCTGGCGAAGGGTGCAATCGAGACTGTCCCTCCAGCCGAGATGAGGTCCAGGTTCTACAGTCCCTACTTCATTGTCCCCAAGAAAACCGGTGGGTTACGGCCAATCCTGGACTTGCGCGTGCTGAACCGCTCCCTTCACAGGCTGCCGTTCAAGATGCTCACCGCCAAACGCGTTCTCGAATGCGTGCGGCCCCAGGATTGGTTTGCAGCGATCGACCTGAAGGACGCCTACTTTCATGTCTCCATTCTTCCTCGACACAGACCGTTCCTACGGTTTGCTTTCGAGGGGCAGGCATACCAGTACGCGGTTCTCCCTTTCGGGCTAGCCCTGTCTCCTCGCACCTTCACGAAGGTCGTCGAGGCTGCCCTTGTTCCCCTTCGGGAACACGGGGTTCGCATCCTGAGTTATATCGACGACTGGCTGATCCTAGCTCACTCTCGAGATCAGGTTTGCGAACACAGGGACCTAGTGCTCCGGCACCTAGCTCGTCTGGGCCTTCGGGTCAACTAGGAGAAGAGCAAACTTTGCCCCGTGCAGAGGATCTCTTTTCTCGGTATGGACATCGACTCGGTCGCCATGTCCGCGCAGCTTACGAGCGAGCGCGCGCAGTCACTGCTGACTTGCCTGAGACATCTCAGGAGCAAGAAGCGGTTCCACTGAAACTTTTTCAGAGGCTCCTGGGGCATATGGCATCTGCAGCCGCGGTCACGCCGCTCGGATTGCTTCATATGAGACCGCTTCAGCTTTGGCTTCGCGACCGAGTCCCGAGGTGGGCATGGCATCAAGGCACGCTCCGGGTACCAGTTACTCCGACCTGCCGTCAGTTCCTCACCCCGTGGTCGAACCTCAGTTTTCTCAGGGCGGGTGTCCCCCTGGAACGAGCTTCCCGGCATGTTGTGGTCTCCACGGATGCCTCCACCACGGGCTGGGGCGCCATGTGCAATGGACATGCTGCTGCAGGCTCCTGGACAGGACCCCAGCGGCTATGGCATGTCAATTGCCTCGAGTTGTTGGCAGTACCCCTTGCCCTGCACCGCTTCCGGGCGTTGCTCAGGGGTCAACACGTACTAGTCCGCTCAGACAATACCGCTACTGTAGCGTACATCAACCATCAAGGTGGTCTACGCTCCCGCCGTATGTCACAACTCGCCCGCCACCTCCTTCTATGGAGTCAGAAGCATCTGAGGTCGCTTCGAGCCATTTTCATTCCCGGAGCCCTGAACTGTGCAGCCGACGAGCTCTCACGGCTTCAGCCCCTCCCTGGAGAATGGCGACTCCATCCCCAGTCGGTTCAGCTGATTTGGGACCAGTTCGGGGACGCACAGATAGATCTGTTTGCCTCTCACGACTCGACCCATTGCGCCCTGTATTTTTCCCTGACCGAGGGCACGCTCGGCACGGATGCACTGGCGCACAGCTGGCCGCCGGGCCGCAAATATGCGTTTCCCCCAGTGAGCCTTCTTGCGCAGACCTTGCGCAAGGTCAGGGAGGACGAGGAGCAGGTCATTTTGGTCGCGCCGTATTGGCCCGGCCGGACCTGGTTCCCCGAACGTGCACTCCTCGCGACAGCACCTCCCTGGCCCATTCCTCTGAGGAAGGACCTTCTTTCTCAGGGACGGGGCACCCTGTGGCACCCTCGCCCCGATCTCTGGAGCCTCCACGTGTGGCTCCTGGACGGCTCGAGGTAGGTTTGAGTACCCTTCCACCAGCGGTGGCGGCTACCATCACTTCCGCTAGAGCGTCGTCCACGAGACACGTCTATGCGTTGAAGTGGAACCTCTTCGTCGACTGGTGCTCTTCTCACCGAGAAGACCCCCGGAGATGCTCGATCAGCGTTGTGCTTTCCTTCCTTCAGCAAGGGTTGGAGCGAAGGCTGTCTCCCTCCACCCTTAAGGTCTATGTTGCCGCCATTGCCGCACATCATGACCCCGTCGAAGGTAAGTCAGTAGGGAAGCACGACCTGGTCATGAGAGGAGCGAGGAGACTAAATCCTCCTCGTCCTCCTCTCGTTCCCTCTTGTGACCTCTCAGTGGTTCTAACTGCCCTGAAGAGTGCTCCCTTTGAGCCCCTGCAATCAGTTGAGCTTAAGTTCCTGTCAATGAAGACAGCGCTCCTGGTTGCACTGGCCTCCATCAAGAGGGTAGGGGACCTGCATGCATTCTCCGTCGACGAAGGCTGCCTGGAATTCGGACCGGCTTTCTCTCACGTGATCCTGAGACCCCGGCCCGGATATGTGCCCAAGGTTCCTACCACTCCCTTTCGGGACCAGGTGGTGAACCTGCAAGCGCTGCCCCCGGAGGAGGCAGACCCAGCCTTGGCACTGCTCTGTCCAGTCCGCGCTCTTCGCGCCTATGTAGACAGGACGCAGTGTTTCAGGACCTCAGACCAGCTCTTTGTCTGTTATGGTGGGAAGCTGAAGGGAAAGGCTCTCTCCAAGCAAAGGTTGTCTCACTGGATAGTGGACGCCATTGCTTTGGCATACCAGCAGCAAGGCCGACCGTGCCCCCTTGGTGTGACGGCCCACTCCACCCGGAGTGTGGCATCCTCTTGGGCTCTAGCGCATGGCGCCTCGCTAACAGACATCTGCAGAGCTGCAGGCTGGGCGACACCTAACACATTCGCCAGATTCTATAATCTCCGAGTGGAGCCAGTGTCCTCTCATGTACTCGCTTCAACTAGCTAGTACCGGACCCGCTCAGGTGTCTTCGCTTGCTCGCCATTCCACTCCACGGACTGGATATGTGCGATATTCTCCTCAGGTGAGCTTTTCCGAAAGCCCTGAGCTCCTCCAGCACTCCTGACGTCGGCGCCAGTGTCTCTTGCCTGCGCGTCGGCTAGGTGCCTCCCGTGTGCATGGTCCCTCCCCTGAGCGACCCCCACATGTGTATTTCCACTGTAAGCCTCTCTGAGCATGTGTCTTTCCCTTGGCAAGCCACCTTGCCACCCCTGGGGTTGAAATATTCCACCTGCGGCTGGACACCCCAGTGTTCTCCATATGTTTCCTTCGGGTCATATGTGTATTCTCTAAGTCCCCCCCCCTCTGGGTTGGCATTAATTGCATACTTCCCCTAGCTTGGGATATGCTTCCCAGTGTACCTTGGTATTCCTGTGTTAAATGGAGTCCTTCGTCCATTCTTGACAGGGATCTTGATTTACGCAGGGCACTGGAAGACAGCTGAGAAGGTGGCGTGATTAGACTGGTAACCCCATTCGTCGTCATCCGACGTAACTCGGAGTGACAACGAAAGGGAACGTCTCGGTTACGTCTGCCTGCCACTTTCCGCTGTACCGCGGGGATCGCCTGAGCTCAGTCTTGGCTCCTCAGCGAAGAAACATAAACTGCTGTTGCGGACTTCCTCCTTTTATACCCACGAGGTGGGGCGGAGTTACGTCATGCAAATTCCGCAGACCCATGGCATTTCTTTGCCATAGGCTCGTTTTGTAATACTCGAAGCTGATAGGCTTTCTAAGCGAAACCCCATTCGTCGTCATCCGACGTAACGTCTCCGTTCCCTACTCAGGGAACGAGGGTTACATACGTAACCGAGACGTTTCTCACAACAACACTCTCTTTTTGTTCTAGGTACATGTTCAACGCACTGTTGTTGAAGCCACAGATTTAGCTTCGTCTGGTTGTTAGTACAGCCGCGAACAGCGCAACAGGTACCAGAACTCCGCAATGACATTTTACAACAATAAAACACAAAATAATAAAAACAAAATAAAACAGTATGTGTCAAACTGCAGTTATTCAGGAAAGAACCGCATATGACGGTTAGCCACTCACCTTAACCACTGGGATTTACTAGCTTACGTCTACTTCCGCTATCTCACCGGAAGTTTCACCCATAATCATTTCTACAGTAGCGGGCGCAGGAATAAGGTGGATAGATTCCACACTAAATGATCCCATATAGAATGTTTTCTTCTAAGAGTTTATTATGTGCAAAAGAGCAAGAAAAGCCCTGTGTTCCTCTTTATTGTAGTTTTGTAGTTCGTTGTCATTAGAAGCTTCATATAAAATGTGCCCTGTGTCTTGAGGATCATATAGTTCTGCATTTATTCAGTCTACACACATCTGGCAGAAGCTCTCGTCCTGACGGTGAAGTGAACGTCCTCCCCCTGTCCTTCACACTTTTCCTCCACAGGAAGTGGTTGAGAGCCAGTATGAAGCGTGATAAACGACCGCAGTGTTTGGCGTCCTTGTACCTGGGAGGTCGTGCTCAGTTCATGACAGTGATTATTGGTGTTAAGTGCTTGAAAGTGGGTCACGAGGAGAACAGAGAGATTCACAGACAGACCCGCTCAAGAACTGCAGCAGAGTGACAAGAACATCTAATCTATAAGAACATCTTATTAAATCAACAGTTCTGCGTCTGAAATATTCAACCCTGTATCACATGAAATACGTTCTGAGGAAACTATTTTGCAAATCGCAATTACGTTACATGCCAACATATAAGCAGTGCTATTACGTTGGTCCTTAACCTAATATAGCAGCCTGGTCTCATTGTTAATACGTAGGTATTAATACGTTATTTTCAAAAATAGAAAACGTACGTTTTTGTACGTTTGGATAGATGCTGAAACATATAATATGGACGTATTTGCAACATTTAAACGTAACATTATTACGTTTTTTACAGCTACAAAACGTTAACTATTTACGTATATTTCATATCATAAAGATATCTGTATACTTTCACTTTTAAAGATAAATGTAACAAGATCCCTTAATCTTACTCCCAAAACCTAAACATATCCATGTTATACAGAGTATAAAAATGATAAAACGTAATGGACAGAGATGTGTAGGTAAATGGCAGTTTTATTAACAATATAGCATTAAAATATATTTTGAGCCTCTAATCCTACTCCTACCCCTAAACCTACCCATAACCATTCCTTAAAACTATAGGCTAACACAATTATGAAGAAAAAAAACATAACAGACAGACAAGTACACATTTCACAATAATTTATTTATTGCGAAAATGTCAAAACCGGTAACGTTAACATTACCAAAAGTCGTTCACATGATGATGCGTTGCAGTCGTAGTCCTCTCTGGCAGTATTATAGTAGTTGTGTATGAGGTACAGATCAGAATTTAAGTTATTAACGTTAATCCATGAAAATGTTAATCCGATTTCTGTTCGCTCTCTGAAGGCGCGCGCGCTTCTCCATTTCAAATGTACTACACCGACTGAAACACGGCATGTCGCAATCTGTGACGAAGCAGGCGAGAGCCAATGAGCGTTTGATATCACGGCCGTAAAACATGGCGTAACGCTTCTTGAAGGCGCGTTTTTTGAATTTGAATTCATCACCAGCGCGGGATAGATTTGACGTTTGCGGTCGCTGCTGAGAAATGAAGATGAAGATCACCGGATAAAAGGCTGAATTTGGATCTGTTTCTTGCAAACAACGTATGGATTCTAGGATTTGGATTACATCAAGCTAATAAAATGTCTTTTGTGAATGTATCAGTATGTTTATGTTTTATTGGAGAAAATGCTTTTTGTGTAAATACACTAAATACTACAAAATGGTTAAACGATTAAACAAGGTATTTTTAAGGTTAAAAGTGTATTCCTTTTTAACACCACGCAGGCTAATCAACCGAAACGAGTTTGCTGCAGAAGGCACGAACAGAGCGAAATGTTAATATTTATGAGTAACGTTAGGCCTATTATATTAATAAATGCGACTGAAAACTTAATTGATAAGACAGTTGAATGCAATAGAGTCAAAACATTAATGCCACGATTATGCATAAATAGTAATACGTACAAATTTCTACGTCGGTAGATTTGTTCATACATCAATAAATTACGTTTTTGTGCTGCTGCGTGTGAAAAGTAACCTGCTGTGGATGTGTTATGTTCAGGACAAACGTAATAGCACTGCAATAGATTGGCTATATTAGGTTAAGGACCAACGTAATAGCACTGCTTATATGTTGGCATGTAACGTAATTGCGATTTGCAAAATAGTTTCCTCAGAACGTATTTCATGTGATACAGGGTAAGAAATATTATATTAATATATTGGAAATAGCACAAGAATCTAAGTTTTATATTATGTGGCAAGTTGCTTCAAACCACAGTTATGCTATTGAATTATAATATTTGTGAAAGAAGTGTTTGTTGTAATTTTTTAGTATTGATAAATTTAATTATTTGGGTTCACATCATGGAACACCTTGAAATATCAGGGAATTTTAACATTTTGTTTTAAAGGCCAGGAAATTTCTATAGTGAAAACATACACTGCTGTTCAAAATTAATACTTATATTTAGCAAGGATGCATTCAATTGATCAAAGGTGACAGTAAAAATATAATGTTACTAAAGATTTCAAACAAATGTTGTTCTTTTGAACTTTCTATTTATCCGGAATTTTTTTTTTATCACAGTGCCTTGAAACAATCTGTATTGTAAAAAGCGCTATACAAATTAATGTGTCTTGACTTGACAGTTTTCTCAATAATATGAACTGTTTTCGACATTGATAATAATTATAAATGTTTATTGAGCATCAAATCATCATATTATAATGATTTCTGAAGGATCATGTGAGACTGAAGACTGGAGTAATGATGCTGAAAATTCAGCTTTGATCACAGGAATAAATTACATTTTACTATATATTCACATATAAAACAGTTATTTGAAATTGAAATAATATTTCACAATATTACTGTTTTTACTGTTTTACATTTTATCAGCCTTGGTGAGCAGAAAAAACTTCTTTCAAAAACATTAAAATTAAACAGTTTAGTGTTATTTATAGTTTTTTTTTATTTTACTTTTTTTTTTTTTTATAAAAATCCTTATCCAAATCACAATTATATTCATAATTTTTTGTGTTTACAACCTTTCAACAAATAATAATCAAATATTCTGCCTCTTAAATAAATGTATGGCTGTGTTTATTTATTTAATTGTTTTTATGGTATGGTTATTTTTTTATGTCCCCTGATTTTTTTGTATTATATGCTCTATATAAAGTATGTATTTTATGTCTTTTATTTATTTTTCTGTACAGCGCTTTGATCCACTTCGGTTGTTTTAAAGTGCTTTATAAATTAAGTTTGTTTGATTGATTGATTGATTGATTGATTGATTGATTGATTGATTGATTTCATCAAAATCAAACAATCTGCCTCTTAAATAACTTTATGGCTGTGTGTGTTCTTGGTAAGTGTCAACCAGCTGTTTAGTAATTGTTTTCAGATACTGTTGTAAATAACACAGCTTTTCAAAATCTAAGCTGTTAACATATAGATTAAAATTCATTAGCAATGGCAGACAGAAGCTCTGGAGGGTAAGCTTGACCTTCAGACCGGGCCAAAACAATGTGCAATAGTGATGCATGTCTTTGCAAACACCACTAACAATGTAAACTATGGTTTTAGCAGCTGCAGGCGTCTTTTCAAGGTCTCAATGAGTGTAAGATCTGCTGTCAGGCACATTTTAATAAAGGCCGAATAATGAATGAGCTGCAGTGGCGTTCAGTCCTTCAGTCATAAATGCAATCAGTGAGGAACAGAAGCGGCTCCTGTTAAGTGGCGGTTACAATGACGGAAGTCTTTTGTGTGCCATTCAGATATAGAACAGATGTGTTTGATGCCTCAACAGAGCGGAGGAAGCTCATTTATTTCCTAATGAATTTCAACACAACTCCAACGCTTCACAAGCACTGCCATCTTGAAAGTTAAAAAAAGGGTGTTTTTGGTGTCTTGGTGCAACGCTATGAAGGAATAGATTGAATTAGGGCTGCAGGATTTAGGGGGTGGGGGAAGGAATGTATGGATTTGCATATGTTTACTTCAAATTTCTTTAGAGAGAAGTATTATTTTTTCTACACTGAACTCAACTCACCCTTCTTGTCTTCACCAAAAACCAATCATCCTGGTGTTTCTGGAAAGCTTGACAGCTGAGGAAGGCTGTGTTCGAAATCGCCCCCTATACCCTCCTTTACTATTCTATATTAGTCCACTTGAAAGAGGGAATGAAAACGAGTGAGTGAATTCGGACACTGAGTGTGCCAGAAGGGCTGCCGCTTTTGCATAGTTGTGCTTGCTGTTTAATAATTATTTGAAACTTAGCTAACTGGCAGCTCCGTAGCAATTAAGGTCCCCCTGTGATGAAAATCCTGTTTTTAATGTTGTTTATATGTCTATGTGGTGTTTTTAATATGCTTTAAGACAAACCATGTGTGAAATCTCCTTAAAACTGCAGTGAACCAAAGACAGTCAAAAACACAGTTTGAAATCGCTGGTGTTTCTTACATCACAAACTACCTTGTAACCAATCAGATCAACGTGTGATCGTCAACGAGTGGATCTCTGAGCTGAGTGAGTGAGTGGAGGCGGGGCTCATTTGCATATTTATAGAACCACGTATACTAAATTAGGCAAGGGTGTAGAGTTACATTCAAGATATTTTAAGACATGAAGATTTTTTTTCAAGGAAAAAACATTTAAATATGTCATTTTGGTGATCAAAGATGAGTTTTAAGGGATACAATTATTGACTACAGGGAGACTTTAAAAGATTTATTTTTATCTCTGTCGTGGAACCTAGCATGTTTTTTGCAAACCTTTTAAATTAAATTTAATTATTTAATAATCAGAAAAAAGCAATCTATACCTTTATAATATTACACTGTACCACATTGGACAAGCGGCTTGAAAAATTTGGCACAGCTGTCACAGTGCATTATGGGTATTCTCTAGCCGTTGTGCGTTCATCGGTTGTACATTGTGGGATTGAATGAGTGCACCCCATAATCTCACAGCCACTAAAAATTGCTGTCCCCTCAAATAGTGCCCTATTTAAGGGTATAGGGGGCGATTTCGGACACAGCCATAGTGTTGGGTGTCTGATTCAACACTCCCCATCAATCACCCAAGCGCTCAAGAAGGTCATCTTCATTTTCAATCTTATGAAATATCTCCACGACAGCAATTTGGAGCACACCAGGGTTATGTTTACCACCAGATGAAGTTTGTCCATAAGGGAATATGGCTCTGTTTTGTTTAGCCTTTGACTGACACTTCCAGATGGTTTGTGAACACACAGCCTCTTCACTCAACATTAGCCATTAACACCATTACCGCCACATTCACCACAATTTTATATTCACCCTACCTTCTACTTATGACTTTTGAAGCCTTATACCACTCCCCTTTCTTCTATCACTCCACCGAGCATTACTGTCACGAACACACAGCTCTCGCTCTCTCCTGTGTTCTGATCACTCGCACATGCAGCTCAACACCCTACGCCAATCAGCTCGCCTTCATAAGTCACTCATCCTCAGTCATTGTCGGGTCTCCCATTGGGATTCAGACTGCTTACCTGCAGTACATAACGATTTCTGCAAGCTACAGTGCATGCATTTGTGCATTTCACCACTTGGTGGCGCTGTAGAGTTTGAGTGGCAGATTGGAACTTTTAGTGGTTTTGTACTCAAAGAAGACTCATTTTCAAAAGATATCAAGTACAATTTTGTGTGGAACTTGATTTTGAAGTTGCTTTCTACATAAATATTTAGAATAATCAAAAGTATCGCAAGCCTCTAGTGGTTGTTTTGTTAGATATGCTATTACTGTTGACCTTATTCGCTGCGCTGAGAACCCTTGTTGCTATCAGTTATTTTAAAGATTACTGAACACATACAAACCTTTTTTTATCAAATTCCTAAAAAATATATTTTGAATATAATCCAGAGTGGCTAGTTAATTGAGTTTTGTTTCGTTCCATTCCCGAAACGATCCATTAATCTTGAAAAATGCAAGCCAACTAATTTTTCAGATTCTGTGATGTTTTCTCCATTAACCCTCTAGTGCTGTTCGGTAATTATTTACTTAAAATTTTAACTTTAAAAAAAAAAATTATTTACTTAATCGGAATGGTACGAAACTTTTGCCATTTGCTGTGTAAACACACACACAAATCACGGACATGATTCGAAAAGGTTAAAGGTGCTCTAAGCGATGTCACGCGTTTTTTAGGCCAAAACATTTTTTGTCACATACAGCAAACATCTCCTCACTATCCGCTAGCTGCCTGACCCCTGAACACACTGTAAAAAAATGCGGTCTCTGCAGAAACCCCAGGCTAGAGCCCTGCGCGGGACTGTTTTCTACATCCCGCTCCGGCCCACGCCCGCCGAATTTCTGACCATTACCGCCCGCTCCCGCAATGTATGTGTTACACTCCCGCCCGCTCCCGCAATATGCATGTCCACTCCCGCCTGCACCCGCAAAACTTTGAGAATTTATTCCCGCACAATAATAGAGATGCATTGATTTTGTGTCTTCTCCCGTCCCGCAGGAAAAAACACGTATTTGTATTGCTATTATTAAAGAGATTCATGGGGTTGTTTGTTTCGTTTCCCTGGCCTGCATGTATTCTGACCCACTGATCAGGAAGATGAATAGTAGTCCAAATGTCAGCCTTGCTTAGGTTTTGTGCTGTAAATACCTGTTTGAGGTTCTTTTCCACATCATTTATTGACATCTCTCCATCATGTCGACTCGCTAGGCTACCGTCCGCTCAAATCGTCCGCTCCCACGAGATTTGCGTTGGGTCCCGTGGGACCCGGCGGGACTCAATCCCAATGCAGCCCTCTACCCCAGGCTTTGGGGGTGGGGTTTGGGGGGTTAGTGCGCGGATGAAGGGGAGGGAGGGTCTAGCTAGCCTCCATTTTGTATGACAATACTTTAAACGTCAACAAGAAGTGACGTCACCCAACATCGCTTAGAGCACCTTTAAGTGGTCCTGAAAAAAATACTCACACTTTTAAAACACTAAAAAATGACACATTTGAAACGAATGGGAAGCGAATTTCATCTAGTGGAAGCGTTTGGTACTGTGCCCAAACTAAATCTTACTGAAAGCTCATTTTTGGAGATATTTGGAAAACAACAGATTTATGGCTTTGGTTTTCTCAGTTTTAGAGTAAAACATGTTTTGGAAAATACATTTTTATTCATAATAAAAAAAATATATATATATATTTATGGATTTTTTTTTTGTGGTTAACTTAAACTTCTAAAACCTTTTTTTATTTTCTACTTTTTTCACTTCAGCAATAATCTGCCAAGTGTTTTCTTTAAAAATAAGTCTGTGCTTCAAAGCATTCAAGATTTACGACAGTTTAAGGGCCAGATTTACTAACAGCTTGCGCCAGTACAATCCCCTCTTTTGGCGTTAAAAAACTACTGTCAGGATATACTAAAGACATGCATTGAAAAATTTGCGACGAAAGTCTCCCTAAGTCAGTAACTTCACCAAGACATAATGAAAATTATAACAGAAATATGAAAGAAAAAGTGAAGTTTAGCTTTTTTATATATAAGCACTTGTCTAATCAGGACCCATAAGCCCTGGGTCGGTATCTCTGAAGGAAATGATCTCAGTTCATCGTTCATTGCTCTTTCATATCTCAGCCTTTTGAAACTCTCATCATCCGCTTATGGCAATAATAAGCACTGATCTGGAAACAGTTCGCTCTGCAGACTCTGCTCTTCCTCATTAGAATAAGCCGAGGAGTCTTAGCTGACCTGGATCAGTCATTATCTTACAGCCCTGTTCGTAACATCTATCACTTCCCTGGCTCCTATTTAGTTTGTTAAACGCAACCATAGATCCATCAAAGGCCCGTTAATGACTTTCTAAACCTGACAGGTCCATGTAAGGTTTTAATCATCTCCAGAGGGGATAACTGCTTTAAATGACCGCCCGCAGATGGTCCATCCTAGTTTCGCACATCATTTGCTTCCTGCCACGGTCACAGGCACAACATTTTAATGAGGTTTCGCACATGCAATGATTCTTCTGTCAGATTCATCCATCATTTGTTGTGCAGGGGGCGGGCCAGAGGTGGAGTGGGTGTGGCCTGTTGGGCTGGAGGGGGAGGAGTTACGTGATTGGACTCTAGGTGTGCTGGAGGTCATGCTTTGACTGGTTAGTGTGTGTGTGTGTGTGTGTGTGTGTGTGTGTGTGTGTGTGTGTGTGTGTGTGTGTGTGTGTGTGTGTGTGTGTGTGTGTGTGTGTGTGTGTGTGTGTGTGTGTGTGAGTGCGTGCGTGCGTGCGTGCGTGCGTGCGTGCGTGCCTGTGTGTGTGTGTGTGTGTGTGTGTGTGTGTGTGTGTGTGTGTGTGTGTAAAAAGCATATTTCTCCATTTGACAGCCCTTTAAAAGTAGCCATGGTAAGTAGACATGTTGTGTTTTGCAGCCAACAGATACAATTATATATTATATTGATAACACTTTACAATAAGGTTCCATTATTTAACAAAAATAATTTTTAAGCATTTATTAATATTTGTTAATTGTTAATGGACATTACATGAACTAACAATGAGAAGTTTTATTATTTATTACCAAATATTAATAAAATACTGTAACTAATGTATTGCTCAAATGCAATGTACAACTGTAATGTACTGTATTGTTAGTTCATGTAAAATCATCAACTAATGCTAACTAATGGGTCCTTATAAAGTGTTACAATTCTATACTTCATAGAAGATATATTTATAGAAACTTTTATTGTATTGCAATGATACTAAAATAACACTTTTAAGTATTTGAAATAAGTTCCATACTTTATTCAGGTTATAGTCTCGATAATATTTTTTTTGCAAAGACATTGCTTACTAAAGACACATTAAATATATAAAGTATATTTGTGTTATTTAACATAATAATTAGTGCAAGTTTGCATTATATTCTGAGTTTGCATTTCACTGTTTTTATTAATTTTGAGGAATACTGAATCTGTTTTTGTGTAAGTGAGATGAGTAAGTAAGATGCTCCACTGTTCTGTTTCTGTGGCGATGCGCTGTGGAATCTGACTACCGGGAGCGGTTTTGTTTTTTTTTTTGGGAAGAGGAAAATTTTGGTGTGGCTTCGACAACCAGATGCATTTACACTAGAGTTCTCAACGGGCCTGAAAATTACAACCCGACCCGACCCGGCCCGTGGCTTTTAAAGCCCGGAACCGATGTAACCCGACACATTAACATGAATTATCTGCCCGAACCCGGCCCGCGGCCCGACGCCGATTTTCTTTTTTTCTTTTTTTTTTTCTCATACACGTATTATCATGACCAGCAGACGGGGAATTCAAATCAACCTTTAATGTTCACGTCTTTTAACAATAGCCTACAAACAATACAAACAACTGAAACAAACTTTAAATATATAAATAGGCTATATAGGCTACTAAATATGCCTCAAATAAATATCTTCTGGACGACCCTGTTTGTTTTGCTGTCATATTTCATCAGCACCTTGCATTTTGAGCATTGCACATAACCTGTAGAATTTCCATCAGAATCCAGCACCACTCCAAACACATTCCAGACCTCTGATTTTCCCACTCCTGTAGTAGCAACGGTGAATTCACCTGCGGCAAGTTTACTTTTCACCAACTCCATCTTCTTCTCCAGGCTAAAGGCGTGCACGCAGCCTCGTCAGGGTTTGTCGGGCCGACCCGGCCCGTTGAGAACTCTAATTTACACTTGTCCGGTTTGGTCTGCAATGCGTCTTAAATCAACTCCTGAAGTGGTTTGAGTGATCAGATTTAAATCTGTCACGAAAGTCTTTCAGAAGTGTTTACACCTGGTCTTTTCACAATCGGATGTCTACTGGATCAGAGAAAACGCACTAAGTGACCAGATGCAAATAGGCCCATTATGCTCTATTGTATACTGTAAAACCTTAACAAATGGAGTAAGGTCATCTGGATATTGTATGCATACAGAAAATGTGCATACTGTGCACAGTACAAACTATCTACTGCAGAATTATTCATATAGTAGCCTATTGTAGGAGCCTATGCTGTTTTCCTCAGTATGTAGTTGTTCATGACATCTGTGTGTTTGCAGTCAGGTGCTGTGTTTGGGATAAAGAGGAGCGCTGGGATAGTGATCACTGAGGCTGTCATCACAGTGTGATCTGAGGAAGGAAGGATGTCCTGCTGGCATGTGTCCTTGCTTTAAATTCAGGTTTAGGGGTTCAGTGTTGTGAGGCTTTTCTAAGAGATAAACCCGACTGAATTTGTTTAGATGAAACAGGTGATTATGATTAGGTTTTGGTGTTTTGGTTTCATTCACAAGATGCATTGGAGTGCATTAGTGCCCGCCCACTTTTTTAGAGAAGTTGGTTCTGTATTTTTTCCATTAAAGCTACAATATGTAATATTTTTTTGCCGCTAGGGGTCGCTAACCTCTTACAATAACAAAGGCGTCGGTTGATGACGCATAAGTGGAATTATGGAACTTGTTGTCATGCTTAAGGGTCTAATAACGTTTATGGATGAGTGAATACATTGATGTTTTTAACATGACTGTGGTATGAAGCAAGTTCGTGATTGCTAATGAGAGACAGATATCAGCGCCACACGCGAGTCCCGCGGATATAAAGGATTGAGGACATTTTATTCTACCGAACAACCCGCAAGTGCTGAATTAATACTCACACAGGTCAGTTTATTAGACGAATGAAACTTGTGAGGGAACGCAACGCTGTTTCACTTGGTCTATACTATCATACTAAACTGCATTTGAGTGTGTTGAAAGTTATAATGTTATTCTATGTGTTTGTTTGTATGAGACTAGCAGTAAGCTAGATCAACATTAGAATTACATACTGATCATATTCTAACATTTCATTATGTTGAGCTATATAACATTGATTAGTTTTATGTACATTTGCTCACCTGTCTAATAAAGTATCTCTGTCAAGTTGAAGTTAGTCGCGGACGCGAAGCTCTCGGCATCTCGAAAACGCCACGCTGATATCGATCCTCGTTTTAGTTCTCCTTTTGTCCCAAAGTCTGCTTGCCATGATCCATAATGTGTGAACGAAACAACAACAGCGTGAGCGTGCCGCTAGACGTAACGCCGTTGTTCACGTCTGTCGCCATGGTTACTATGGCAGTACGAGCGGAAACCAGGGATAACGCGGATATTACGTCATTGACAGGCGACATGCATGAGCCATTATTTAAAATGGGAATTTCTCTGAAATTAAAAAAAAATCTTTGGTAACTTTTGGGATATCGTACGTACACAACTGCAGGAAATAGTATATCACGCAAGTGATTTTTGGATATTTTATTACAAAAATATTTCATATTGTAACTTTAATTTCTCCCATAGGGATTTTTTAAAAGTCTTTGTTAATGCGTTATAAGCCATGAACCAAGCCCACCAGCTACAAGGAGAATCATAACATTACAAACTTTGATTTGAAGCAAAAAAGTATTTGAAAATTAGACAAAAATACAAAGTTAAATACTGTACTTATAGCGGCTTTAGTGAAGGAAAGAACTACAATCCCATGAAGCATTGCAAATAGCATAATCAAATTAAAAACAACTGAGAAATATAAAATTAGTATCAGTGACAAGTATCATATTTTGATACATCAGGCATATATAATTACAGAGCTCATAGATTAGTGGATGGAAAAAACAACTCAATTTTATTCGGAGGGCCAAACTGAACAAAAATATTAAATTTGATGTAGATGTTGAAATTTATGGTCAAAAAGAAATGTGAAATTCTGATTGCTTGTAATGTAAATCTATGAGATGTTTATAACAGCACAACAGGCTACTTCAATAAAAATATAAATATCAGTTGTCACTATGTCTGCCAATAATATGTCTTAGAAAGATGATATTTAAATGCTTAGTTGTATGATCAAAGCTATTTTAAAACATATGATAATCCAATGCATTGCACTACAGTGATGATTGAAGATGAACAAATAAACCTTCCTTAAAAGCCTGATGATCGTATTTGATGCTAACATTTAACGTGATTTAAAAAAAAAAAAAAAGGCAAACATAGTTTAAACCCCAAATGACATGATGGTTAGTAGTGATTGCATTTTTATTTTAACAGACAAAAGTCGCTGGAGTGACTTTTCCTCATTATAGCCACATTATCCAGACAAAACACGTCTCACCGCATGCCGTTTCTTTTTTACTTTCAGCCTGGCATCAGAAGCCCAGTTGGTGGCTCTCAAATTGTGCAAAAATGACTGTCAAGTAAGTACTTTTCTCCTCGCAAACGTGTGTAGCGCGTGTCTCGGGCCGAGCGCGGAGAGTGCAGCTGCGGGCTGAATGCTAATGACGTTTTCAGGCTCGTGACTCATCGACTGCGGAGTGCAGTAATGACAGATGAAAACAGCGATGTTTAGCATGCCGATAGAAGCTGGCGTTTTTGTGAATGGCGCTCCGTAGGTTCAGAATCAATGTCTCGTGTTTTTGTGAAGTCGGGAGTCGGGAGACTCATTCGGCTCCCGACGAGCGCGTGACTCACATATTCAGCTCGAGATGAATGAATGTCGAAGGGAAGAGTGACTCGCACACAACGAGGACGCTAGTTTCATGAATATTGTGCTGCAAAACATATTGAATGTGAGCATGAGATTCTTTGATTTAAAAGAATTTGCATGCATAAAAACCTTGACAATTTTTTATGCAGTATGTGCCATTTATTGTGTTCTGTTTTGAAATATTGAAGATGTGCACTCAGAGCTTTGAGCTTTTTAAGTCTGGCATAGACAGAGTTTTGACGTGCTATAGTACTGTTTAGTTTAATAGTGCTGTGTTATATTGATCAAACTCTCTGCCAAATGCATAAATGTTTAAAAAGTGTGCTTGACTGCATGACACAGCTGGATATGTGCCCAGATGTAATGCTCATCTCCATTATCTGATCATCATATGATGAATCACTGCACACACAGCAAACTACTGTTCAAAAGTTTTGGATCGATAAGATTTAGGCTATTAATGTTTCTAAAAAAAAGTCTTCTGCTCCCCAAGGATGCTTTTATTTAATATAAAACAGTATGAAATATCACTACAATTTAAAGTGTCCCTATACTATTTTAAAGGTTCTCAATTTTGTTTTGGAGTCTCCTACAACAGGTTTACATGCATCTCTCGTGGTGTTTGCCCTGCGGACTTATGCTATCCACAAATGTCTGAATTCATCAGGTTCGCGGACCTCAATGTACGTTCATTAAACAAAAAGACTGATTTACTCTATGACATCATCTTGGACAAAAAACTTGATGTCTTCTCTATTTCTGACACTTAAAATCTCAATCTGTGTACTCCACCAGGATTTACATATCTTGACAAACCCAGAGCAAAGGGTAAAGGGGGTGACCTTGCTGTTGTGTACAGTGCCGAGATCTCTGTTACTGAAATTGCTGTTTTCTTCTGTTTTATCATTTGAGAGTATTGTTTTTAAAGTTAGTGGTGTTTCTCCTGTTCTGAACTTGTTTATTTATCGAGATATTGGAGATATTAACATTCATGTTGATTGTAATCATACTGCCAATTTTATAGAGATTCGGGATTGTTTTAACCTGATACAACATGTCAACTTTCCTACTCATAGAAAATGTCATACACTTGAATTGATGTGTACAGCTGGTGCTGATATTAATCACCTTGAAGGCAAAGATTTGTGTATTAGTGACCATAAGCTCTTGAGTTTTAATTTATCTGTTCATCTACAAAATCTACAAAAGAGGGTTATTAGTTTTAGAAATCTTAAAAATATTAATCTTAATCAGTTTTCATGCATGAACAATGATAGTCCTACGGGTAATACTGTTGATCAATATAACTTAATTTGATCATCAACTTTAGATGTGCTGGCCCCCAGGAAGGAACGCATTGTTTAATTTACGAAGTCATCACCCTGGTTTACTATTGAGCTTAGGGCTCTTAAAGCTAAGAACAGGCAGCTGGAACTACAATGTAAAAAATCAGGTCTCACTGTCCATAAACTTATGGCATTTGGTTCAGTACAGCGATGCCCTCAAAACAGCAAGAACTGAATACTACTTTCAAGTCATTAATGATGGTACTGCAAATCCAAATAAGATCTTTAAGGTAATCAACAAACTCCTTAAACCTACCAATTCAATTATTCGTTCCTCTGTGCAGCAGTGCAATAAGTTTATGAAATTCTTTGCTGAAAAATTTAGAATATTTATCAGTCTATTACTTCTGTCTCTCTGTGTGCACCTCCTGAGATTCATCCCTTAAATTGTCCGCTAAATTGGTTTTCTAGTTTTAAAACGGTCACCATTGATTACATTTCTAAATTAATTATGAAGATGAATTCCTCTACCTGTACTCTGGGCTCTATTCCAACTCATGTTGTCACATGTCTGTCCTGTCTTGTGTTGCACATGGGTGTTTGTTATGTTGTGCCATGTGCTGTTGTGATTGTTGATCCCTCCCCCTCGTTACCTGATTAGTGTTTGAGTTGTTCCACCTGTCCCCTCTTGATTTGTTCCCTTTTTAAGTCTCCTCTTGTATGCAGTCTTTGTCGGTTTGTTGTCATACGTCTTCCCAGTTCCTTGTTGATGTGCTTATGTTCAGAGTCAGTGTTGGTTTCATGTTCATTTATTATGTTTTCCCCCCTCATGGGTTTTTGATTTGTGTTTGTACTGTTTTTGTTATTAAATCCTCCTTGTTTTTGCATTTGAGTTCTCTTCCCATTTTTGTACGTGTTCCGTGACAGAACGAACCAACCAAGACTTCATACAAGAGGAGACTTAAAAAGGGAACAAATCAAGAGGGGACAGGTGGAACAACTCAAACACTAATCAGGTAACGAGGGGGAGGGATCAACAATCACAACAGCACATGGCACAACATAACAAACACCCATGTGCAACACAAGACAGGACAGACATGTGACATATGTTCTCAAAGAGTGTCTGTCATCTATCAGTCCTCTATTTTGAACATTGTTAACGCTTCCCTTATTACTGGATTTGTTCCCCAAGCCCTTAAGGTCGCTGCCATCACACCAGTTCTTAAAAAGCCTGGGTGTGATGTGTCTGATCTGTCTAACTACAGGCCTATATCTAATCTTCCTTTTTTGGCGAAGGTTCTGGAACATGTTGTCGTGTCACAACTTCATTCTCACTTGTCCTTGAACAAGCTTTTAGAACCTTTTCAATCTGGGTTTCGATCAGGACAAAGTACTGAGACTGCCTTGGTCCAAGTTATGAACGATCTCCTCGTTTCTGCTGACTCTGGTGCCCTTACTATCTTGTTGCTGTTAGATTTGAGTGTAGCCTTTGACACTGTGTCACTCTATACTGATTGAGAGACTCAAGTCTTGGCTTGGTTTTTCCGGTACAGTGTTGTAGTGGTTTAAAACTTCCCTCACTGATCGTACCCAGTTTGTTGTTTTAGAAAACAATAAATCTAACGTCGGACAGGTATGTCATGGTGTTCCTCAGGGGTCTGTCCTTGGCCCAATACTTTTTAATATTTACATGCTTTCTTTAGGGCAGATTATTAGAAAGCATGGTTTGGGGTTCCACTTTTATGCTGATGACACTCAAATTTACATTAGCATGAAAACTAATATCACAGGTATCTCGGCAACACTTTCTGACTGTCTGCAGGAAATTAAATTATGGATGTACCACAATTTTCTTAAATTGAATGGTACAAAGTCAGAGGTCCTTTTAATTGGTACCTCTGTAATGGTAGAAATTTCAGTTTACACCTTGAAAATAATGTAGTATTCCCATCATTTCAAGTTCGCAATCTTGGTGTTATTTTTGACTCTCATTTGACACTTGAAGCACAAATCAAGAGCATTTCAAAATCTGCATTTTTTTCATCTCAGGAATATTGCCAGGATTAGGCCTTTTCTTTCATTACCTGATGCAGAAAGGCTTGTCCATGTCGGTCTCTCTAAACCCCACCTTTCTGCGAGCTTCTTCTGCTCTGATTGGTCAGATGGCCCAGTCTGTTGTGATTGGTCTACTCTGCTCTTATTAGTCAGTTGACCCAGTCTGTTGTGATTGGTCTACTCTGCTCTGAATGGCCAGACGGCTCAGTCTGTTGTGATTGGTCTACTCTGCTCTGATTGGTCAGATGGCCCAGTCTGTTGTGATTGGTCTACTCTGCTCTGATTGGTCAGATGACCCAGTCTGTTGTGAATACTCTACTCTGATTGGCCAGACGGCTCAGTCTGTTGTGATTGGCCTACTCTGCTCTGATTGGTCAGTTGACCCAGTCTGTTGTGATTGGTCTACTCTGCTCTGATTGGTCAGTTGGCTCAGTCTGTTGTGATTGGTCTACTCTGCTCTGATTGGTGAGATAGCCCAGTCTGTTCTGATTTGTCGATCGCTTAATGCGTGTGTCGGAAACAATACGACCATGACCATATCTGAATTTCAGCTTCACTTGATACACAGTGATACGAATAGTAACAATGCATTTACTCTCAGCATGTTCCCATGACAAACAAATTCCATTGGAACTGAGACTGACTTCACATGTGTGTTTGCGCTCTCTGTCTTCTAGGGGTCGCCCTCCAGGGTCGCAGTCTCTCTTCATCTGGGAGCATGTTTTAGGACGGACCCTGCACAGCAACCATGAAAAGCTTAGGGGCCAACCGTAGCCGACATCTGTCAGACACCTGTGACCCCACCGCAGGCCCCCAGGAGCCCTTGTGTCCCTTGGCCCCGGACCCCCACGCCGCCTTCTTCCTAAGCCCCACCGTCAACCATTATGGCACTCTGGATCCTCACCTCCATCATTTTCCCGTTTCCCCCCCGACGACCCTGCAGTCAGACTGCCTGTTGCCTCTAAACAACCAGCTGACCAACAGCAGCACTTTCCCACGCCTGCACTACAGCAACCAGCCGGAGCAGAGTGACTACACGCAGGTACTTATATTTTTTTACCTATGTTCTTATGTCTATCAGGACCACTATCGTCAAATACGATTGACAATTAGCATACAGTTTGGGTTGGCGGTGTGGTTATGTTCTGGGCAAGAACTCCCTGCGCATCCATGCAGCCTAGCATTGATAAGAGCAGCAATAACTCCCCTTAGCGTAACAGAACCAACATGAAGGTATGCAGATATCATTAATTCAAGATTTTAAAGTACAACATAATTCGAGAATTTATTCTGATTCGAGGGGAATCAGAATGCCAAATCCTGACTGACGAGAGGAGGAGCTGGGGATGGAGGAGAGTAATGAGCTCCTGAGAAACACGATAGCTGCTGATAATACTGAAGGAGCTTATATATTACAGTGATAGGCGTCGTATTCCTATAGGTAGACGTGGATCAGCTGAGAGTCAGCTGATGCAAGCTTGATTAACGTGACCTGCCAGAACTGACGCTATGCTTAATTATTGTTGAAATAGGGGTTGTACACTTTAGTTAATTTTGTTTGTGTATTTGTTTTTTAGTATTATCAGTATAGGATATAGCATGTTTTTTAGTTAATATATTATAGGTCAGGGTATAGAATGCTTTAGTGAAAGTTTTTGTTTTATTAATGTAGTAAGGTAGATAAATTGTTGTCTGTGCGAGGATTGAATGTGGTTGCTGCTATTGTAATAAATCTAATTTCCTGAGAAGAATTAATAAAGTATCTATCTATCTACTAGCATGAGCATTGTGTTGCAAAACATTCTTCAAAAGGATCCTGCTTTAAGGACCGTTCATACTGGATGTGATTTGCAGCAATATAGTGATTAGAAGTAGGAATGTGCAAAATTACAGTACATATTTTTAAGACCGACTAGTCAGTGGTCAATTGACTAATTGGTTTAATGGAAGCACTGTATAATAAGCCTGACTTTTATTTCATCTGATCCCAATCAAACACAATGTACAGTGTGTGTGTTTTTGTATATTATATAAAAACTTAAATGTGTAAAATACTGGTATAGAAGTTTGGAGTGGGTGAGAATGTTTTATGAAAGAAGTCTCTACATTTATTTGATGAAAAATACAGTACAATTTTGAACTATTATTACAATTCCAAATAACTTTTTTCTATTTTAAAATATTGTTAAAAAAAACAAAAAAAGAATTTGTAAAAATTCCTGTAAAAAGCTGAATTTTCAGCATCATTATTCCAGTCTTCAGTGTCACATGATCCTTCAGAAATCATTCTAATATGATGATTTGCTGCTCAAGAAACATTTCTGATTATTATCGATGCTGAAAACTGTTATGCATTTTGTTCAGGATTCTTTGATGAATAAAAAGTTTAAAAAGAACAGAATTCATTTAAAATATAAATCTGATGTAACATTATAAATGTCTTTATTGTCACTTTTGATCAGTTTAATGTATCCTTGCTGAATATAGTGTTAATTTAAAAAAAAAAAGCGTACTGACCCTCAACTTTCGATCGGTTGCATATTTCAAATTCAATATTTATTAAATATTATAAGAAATATTTTTTTGTTTTTTTGATACAATAACATGCATTATTTAAATGCATGCAACACGCACAACAAATAAGTTTAATTCATGCATTAATAATCATTCATCTTGTCCATAATTACAGTTTAAATGCAAAGATATTTTTTGTGTTTGTTTATAGCAGGCAAGAAAACTAGTAAACAATCTAATTTTTATTGATGTGTATGTCCAATAATACAGCCACTTGACAACTGTGATAATATCCCCGTTACCGACTTTTCACAAATGTTTTGCGAAGGTCAAAATGGATCTCTAGTTTTCATTTTACAATAATTGTATTGTGCATGTGACATTTAATGCAGTTTACAAATGTCCAATTTTTAACCCACACTTGTTATAGTAAATGTCTAGTACATGGGTGCAAAACTCTTTCCAGAATTTATTTCCAACCCTGCTTCAACACACCTGTAGTTTTCAAAGAAGCGTGAAGGGCTTGATGATCTTGATGACCCTCTGGTGCTCTTCGAAAATTTTTTAGATTTGTTTTAATTTTACTTCATCGGAATGGTATGGAACTTGGTAAAGGTTTTGGCACTTGCTATTTGAACACAAAAAAAAAAAATCATGGTCATGATTCGGACAGGTTAAATGGTCCTGAAAAAAACAGTAAAAAATAAGCATATTTGAAATGAATGGGAGACGAATTTCGTCTAGTGAAATCTTTTGGTACTGCGGCCAAACAAAATCTTACTTAAAGCTAATTTTTTCAAGGTGCTCTAAGCGATGTTGGGTGACGTCACTTCTTGTTGACGTTTGAAGTATTGTCATACAAAACGGAGGCTAGCTAGACCCTTCTTGTTGACGTTCGAAGTATTGTCATACAAAACGGAGGCTAGCTAGACCCTCCCTCCTCCTCATCCGCGCACAAACCCCCCAAACCCTTCTTGTCGGTTATTGGCTGGAACAGTTTGTAATGTTTCGTGGTGCGGGTTAGCCCAGTTTGTTTTTGTTGCCGTTTGTGGAGCCTGGTGTGTCTGCAGAGACCGCATTTTTTACAGTGTGTTCAGGGGACAGGCAGCTAGCGGATAGTGAGGAGATGTTTGCTGTATGTGACAAAAAATATTTTGGCCTAAAAAACGCATGACATCGCTTAGAGCACCTTTAAGACATCAGGCTCAAAACTTGTTTAAATTTATGACTTTGATTTTCTCACAGTTTTGGAGTAAAACATGTTTTTGAAAATATGTTTCATATACAGGTCCTTCTAAAAAAATTAGCATATTGTGATAAAGTTCATTATTTTCCATAATGTAATGATAAAAATTAAACTTTCATATATTTTAGATTCATTGCACACCAACTGAAATATTTCAGGTCTTTTATTGTTTTAATACTGATGATTTTGGCATACAGCTCATGAAAACCCAAAATTCCTATCTCAAAAAATTAGCATATCATGAAAAGGTTCTCTAAACGAGCTATTAACCTAATCATCTGAATCAACTAATTAACTCTAAACACCTGCAAAAGATTCCTGAGGCTTTTAAAAACTCCCAGCCTGTTTCATTACTCAAAACCGCAATCATGGGTAAGACTGCCGACCTGACTGCTGTCCAGAAGGCCATCATTGACATCCTCAAGCAAGAGGGTAAGACACAGAAAGAAATTTCTGAACAAATAGGCTGTTCCCAGAGTGCTGTATCAAGGCACCTCAGTGGGAAGTCTGTGGGAAGGAAAAAGTGTGGCAAAAAACGCTGCACAACGAGAAGAGGTGACCGGACCCTGAGGAAGATTGTGGAGAAGGACCGATTCCAGACCTTGGGGGACCTGCGGAAACAGTGGACTGAGTCTGGAGTAGAAACATCCAGAGCCACCGTGCACAGGCGTGTGCAGGAAATGGGCTACAGGTGCAGCATTCCCCAGGTCAAGCCACTTTTGAACCAGAAACAGCGGCAGAAGAGCCTGACCTGGGCTACGGAGAAGCAGCACTGGACTGTTGCTCAGTGGTCCAAAGTACTTTTTTCGGATGAAAGCAAATTTTGCATGTCATTCGGAAATCAAGGTGCCAGAGTATGGAGGAAGACTGGGGAGAAGGAAATGCCAAAATGCCTGAAGTCCAGTGTCAAGTACCCACAGTCAGTGATGGTCTGGGGTGCCATGTCAGCTGCTGGTGTTTCCGGTTCAAAAGTGACTACTCCAGACTCAGTCCACTGGTTCCGCAGGTCCCCCAAGGTCTGGAATCGGTCCTTCTCCACAATCTTCCTTAGGGTCCGGTCACCTCTTCTCGTTGTGCAGCGTTTTTTGCCACACTTTTTCCTTCCCACAGACTTCCCACTGAGGTGCCTTGATACAGCACTCTGGGAACAGCCTATTTGTTCAGAAATTTCTTTGTGTCTTACCCTCTTGCTTGAGGGTGTCAATGATGGCCTTCTGGACAGCAGTCAGGTTGGCAGTCTTACCCATGATTGCGGTTTTGAGTAATGAAACAGGCTGGGAGTTTTTAAAAGCCTCAGGAATCTTTTGCAGGTGTTTAGAGTTAATTAGTTGATTCAGATGATTAGGTTAATAGCTCGTTTAGAGAACCTTTTCATGATATGCTAATTCTTTGAGATAGGAATTTTGGGTTTTCATGAGCTGTATGCCAAAATCATCAGTATTAAAACAATAAAAGACCTGAAATATTTCAGTTGGTGTGCAATGAATCTAAAATATATGAAAGTTTAATTTTTATCATTACATTATGGAAAATAATTAACTTTATCACAATATGCTAATTTTTTGAGAAGGACCTGTAATTTAATCAAATTAAAAATAGTATTTTTTCACATTTTTCATATAATAAACGTAAAATTCTGTAACTTTTTTAAGTTAACTTTTCAAAACTTTTTTCACTTCAGCAATAATCTGCCAAGTGTCATCTTTGAAAGGAGATCAAACGTAAGTTTGTGCTCTAAAGCATTCAAGATTTACGATGTTGAAGTTGAAAATGAAATTTTCAGGTCTATGCTCAAAAAGTGAATGAATGGATTATAAATACAGCGTAAATATAATTAAGTACCATAAAATCCCCTAAAAAATATGAAATAACATTATCAAACTAAAATATAGTGCATTAATTTCATTGAAATAAAAAAAAGGTCACTTTTGACCGACACGTGAAGTGCACCAAAGGGTTAATTAGGATTGAAGCTAAACTGAGTTTTGTATCACTGGTCTAGTACATCTGCATAATTTTAATGTAATTTTGTGATGATATGGTTCGTCTCCTCAGGGTTGTATGGCTCAGACAGGCAGTCGCTCTGGCACCCTCACGTCCTCCATGTCCATGGGTTTGGGCTTGGGACTGGGCGCTCCGGCCATGATCAGCAGCGGCACGGCCACCATCTCCTCCGCGGCCGCCGCCAAGATGAACCGGCTCCCGGCAAACCTTCTGGACCAGCTGGAGCGCCACCTACCGCTACAGCGTGACGGGTTTAGCACATTACAGTTCCACCGGCGCAGCCGTGGCCCAAAGCCACGCAGCGAGAGTCCCAGCCGCATCCGAAACCTGGTCCAATCCGTCCAGAAACTCTTCGCCAAGTCGCAATCCCTGGAGGGATCGGCGGTTAAAGGAAGCATAACCGCTGGTGACATGGCTAAAACGACCCGGCGAAGCAAAAGCAAAGACCGCGCTAAGACTGAAGGCACCAAACGGCGTCCGCGGCCCAATCTCTCAGGCTTCTGGAGCTCAGATGACGGTTTAGAGGACGATCCACCGACTCAACCCGCCGCCGGGCCGCTAGCAGTGGCGTATCGAAACCCTCTGAGCATGATGACGCTGGGAAGAGCCGTGTCGGACAGTCAAGCGCCACCCAGACTGAATCCGCAGGGCTACAACACCATCGCTGCGCACACTCTCAAATCCTCCAAGAGCAGCGGAGACCTCAAGCCTCAGGTCAGCCTGCCCGCCGGGGGCCAAAAGGGGGACAGCGTGCTGGTGAAGAGAGGCTCCTGGTCAACGCTGACCCTCAGCCAGGCCCGACAGGTGCTTCAGAAGGGCTCTGCAACCATCAACCAGACCCTGCTCAAGTCCAAGTCCTGCCACGGACAGGAGATGATGACCTGCAACTTCCTACAGGTGACACACAGAAACGAAAGAAAGACAGTTAAAGTCTGGCTGTAGTCAATCATTTTATCCCTTAAAAGTCATCTTTGATCATCAAAATTACATATTTAAACGTTTTTTCCTCGAAATGTTTTTATTTGTGCCTTAGAATAGTTTGAATGTAACTCTACACCCTTGCCTCATTTAGTATACGCGGTTCTATGAATATGCAAATGAGCCCCGCCTCCACTCACTCACTCAGCTCAGAGATCCACTCGTTGACGATCACACGTTGATCTGATTGGTTACAAGGTAGTTTGTGACATCAGAAACACCAGCGATTTCAAACCGTGTTTTGAGACTGTCTTTGGTTCACTGCAGTTTTAAGGAGAAAATACTCAGCAATGCTGTCGACTTATGAATTTGTACATGGTTTGACCTAATTTAAAACACCCCATACAGTAGACATATAAACACATTAAAAGCTTGATTTTCACCACAGGGTAATGGTTTAAGGAATAGTACACCCCAAAATGAGAATTCTCTCATCGTTTACTCATTGCAAGCCTATAAGACTTTTGTCGTCGAGTAAGTATGTTTCTGTTTACCATATTTGAGTTCTCTATGTACATTCACTGATCAATGTTGATATGTGAATAAAAGCCTAAATTAAATCTGTTAATTAAATCATATAAAGCGATTTTTCTCTTCAGAACACTTGGATTGAACTGCTCAATTCATATGTATTAGTTTTATGATCTCTTTTGAAGCATCAGAGTTTTGGGTGAACTGACTTTTAATGGAGGCTCAGAAATCTCTCAGAATTAATTACAAATATCTTCATTAATATGTTGTCATTCTGAATGACATTTCAACAGTAAAACCAAAACATAAAACCAACATGAATGAAAAGAACTTGTCACGTGCATTTTACGCTTTATTTAAAAAAGTTTTAGTTGAGATCTTTGACCCAGATGCTTTGTGTGTATTGTAACAGTAAGTGTTTTGGCAGGTTCCTGGAGGCGAGTGGAGCGGGACGCTGGGTAAAACAGGGGCCGCGGGAGAGATCCCGTGCAGGCGCATGCGCAGCGGCAGTTACGTTAAAGCCATGGGGGACGTGGAGGACAGTGAGGACTCAGACGGACCCCCTTCACCCAAACCCTCGCCCAAGACCGCAGCTCGGCGACAGAGTTACCTGAAGGCCACCCAGCAGTCCCTCAGCGAGCAGCAGCCGCCCCTACCGCCCCGCAAGTGAGTCCAGCATCAAACACAACATCAGGGGTGTGGTAGAATATTTCTTCTTTCGCACCTGACTTAAGTCTACCTGGGTCTCGTCTACAATCGACGTCCCGGTTCAATAATATGTATACTCTAGCTCGTCTCCTCATCGACGTCGGCTGATTTCCCTAACCCTAACTTGCTGCGCAGCAATAATAACCAGACAGACTTCAGTAAATGTCCTTAAAATGCTTTTAATCATGGCCAGGAGAGTTTTCGAGCATTTCTCAGAAAATCTCTCCCAAAAAGAAGAATACGTAAGGTTTTATAGGATGAAGACAGACATAACAGTAAGATGTGACTAAACTCATGTCAGGTTCAATATTTGCAAAACCAAGCCCTCATTTCACCCTCTGTTACTGGCAGAGCAAATTTAGATCTCAAATCATCAAATGTTTTTAAAAAGGTTATAAGTTCAGTTGATTACTCAATATGTCATGAGACTATTCTAGACAGTATATTTCTGATATTGTCTGGTCAGCATCTCAGAATTTTCCATGGACACCAACAATATTCAGAGTACATTTTGTTCAAGTGTTCGAGTGTTAGGCCTAAAGGAGTACGGTTTAGATGTTAGACTTATGGTTAGTTTAAATACAGTTTACTATCTTATCTATTAAAAACCCATCACAGGGGTGATTCTAGGGTTTTTTCAACCCGGGGGCATAAGAGGGGCCACAATTACAGTTTTTTTTTTATTCGCTTTGGTACTATTTTCACAAGTAAGGTGTACATTTTCAAAACTCTTTTGTTTTCAATTGTGTTAGTACAATTCACAAAATCACAAAGTATACTTTTCACAACACAAAATAAGTGTTTCATCTACATAAATGTTTCATTCACAGTAACTGCCTTTCATAAAGCTCTTCCTTTCAAACTTTTGATTTGCATCTCTTTTTGTTCAGTTTAATACATTTGTCTATTATTTAATCCAATGTATCTTAATGGTTAATCAATGAATCATTTGGTACACCTATAGATTTCTATACAAGTGAAACTCGAAAAATTAGAATATTAAGTTTATGTATTTCAGTAATTCAAATAAAAAGGTGAAACTACAGTAATACATTTAGTATATAGAACTATATACACATGCATGATTATACTTTACTGTAAATACAGAAATGTCATCCCTCTGAACAGTAAAATTATTTTCTTATTGATTTCATGTAATATTCTAATTTTCAGAGATTTTGAATTTGTTTTTTCATAAGCTGTAAGCCATAATCATCAAAATGATAACTTTTGCACGATATTCAAATTTTTCGAGTTTCACCTGTAGATATTGATTCTATATACAGTTTCTATAGAACTTGTTTGCAATTTCCGATATGGATAACCAAATGTAATGAATTATTTTTACATAAGTGATTTATAGATAATAACCACCACTATGTTCAAAGTGTGTGCACTCGCATGTGTGTGTGTGTGAGAGGGAGATACAGATAAATTTGCCATTTGTGAAAACACTGTAAAGCAGAATAGAGTATAAGGGAGAGGAAACGGTCAGTGACTGTAAAACGTTAGATTGATTAGAGATGCATCAGTAGAAGGGAGACAGATGGCATCAAATACAGCATTTTACATTACAGTATGTATGTCATACATGCAGTGATACTGTAAACAGATGACCATGGACAGCCACATTACTGTAACTCAACCTAAAGTGTAAAGGTCCTCTACAGTAGATTCAGTCAAATGGTATAGAGTGAAATCATTTACTGTATTGCCAGCAAACTCTGTTCTAGCACAGATCCTCATGGCTATGTCATACTTCATCACAGCTTTTGATAACTCACTGCAGATACTATTACAAACATTATGGATTCATTTACATAGGTTAGGTAATGCACATGTTTTTTCTAATGTGGCAACTGTAGCCTGTATTACTGTAATTATTTCAGCACCAAGAGTGATTTGAAACATGTGTCTTGCATTGTTTGCTGTTGAATGAACAGATTGTTAAAAGTACTAAATTGAAAGAAGATCATACTGTTGTGTTTCTGTGATTAAACCAAACGTTCTCATTACATATTACAATAATCTTGTGATGAAACAATGATTATGTGGACTGAAAAATGTATAACTGTAATGAAAGCATGGGATCATGTTTTGAAAGAATGACTAGTTGTGTTACAAGTGTGATCAGTTTGAATTTTTGTACTAAGAGTTTAGAAAATGTACACCTTACGTGCGTGCGTGCGTGTGCACTGGTTCAGGGGATTCCCCTTTCCATGTAAACCGCTTTCAGTGGCAAAACAGCCCTATATATGTAATGAATTGTTATCTTTTAATGGCATTTATTCACTTCTGTAAATAACAACATTTAAATTCAATTTCTATTCACTTTTCAGAAGTGCAAAACTGTAATAAGTAAAACAATCCAATCTGTAAATAAAGTACAACTCACAAAAATAATAAAACTCAACATTACATTATATAAACTTTAAATAAATCCTCACAACCTTATACACGGGAAATAATAATAATAACAGCCTTATTTATACAAATACAGAATTATATTAATATTTCATATATTAATTAATATAACTTAATTAAATACAATAATAATAATTTGTATCCACATCCTGTTAAATTTGCATAGCAGCAGTTACAGTAAATTTCCATTGATGAAAAGACAAAATCTAAATATGCATTAGCTAATTAGCCTTGTGCATATATGATTTTATAATATATATCCATACTTTATGTTAGATAGCTACTTTTTCAAAAGGGTAGCTTTAGTTTAACTACATGTAAATTATATGAATCTTATAAAAACAGTTTAGAATAGCTTAATTAGTCTAGTGTTCTTTTAGTATTATTTATTTATATATATTTTATTTGAGAAGGTTTCTGGATGTCATGACGTTTTGTCACTAACTTCTGTGAATTCTATCGTCATAGAAAACACATACATTACCCACTAAATTTAACTTGAGACTTATTTCGTTCATGCACTTTGCTTGACACAAAATTCAAGAAATTAGCTAGATTATGCCACACATTGCAAAACTACAAGATATTTGAAAAACACTATCTATTTTATGTTTCAGACAGCAACAAAACTCAACATCAAATATCTTCATAATATCTAGATATTATGAGAAATGCACACGCTCAGTGCAACTGACATCTCCAGACAAACAGACACACGCATGCTAACTTTAAATGTGATTCTCTCTGTGATAATTGCTGTACTATTTAATGCCCATCACATAAGGAGCATTATTTAGTGCCTCATCTTAATCAAATGTCCTAAATTGAACATGTGATAATTGATGCTATCAGGAACATATTCACTGTGACCAGCAGATGGCAGCATGTTGATTAGTAACTATAAAGCTTCTTATCTGAAATGTTCAACCATAGGATGATTCCAAATGACTGTTTATTATACTCATTAAACAAGACTCACTTTATCCACGGTCAAGAAAAACTACAAAGGAGATCTCTTTAATATCTCAATAGTTTCTCCTAGATGGTGAGATTAAATGGAGGGCAAATCGAGGTTTGTTTTGAAGTAATATCAAACTGCAAAGAGTAAAGGTGCTTTCGTACAAACTTCCATTAGAAATGCCACTCACTGGATTAAACATGCACGCTGCATAATGCTTACTGTGAACATGATGCATAATATTTGTTCTAAGTATAGGCTAGTAATCTAGAATACACTACATATAAAGTATAGTAAACTAAGTATGCACTATGTACCACACATTATGCTTGTATTCAATTTCAAACGTAAACACAGTGGTTCTCAATCGAGGCCTCAGATAACTTGCACATGATTTAAAATAAATTAAAGCTACTAGAATAAATAAAGAAATTTAATTTGTATAGACATTTTAAATAAAATATATAAAAAAATATATTTATCTTTAATTCTTATCCAGCAAATAACAGAAGACTGGAAAAGTCATGCAAATTTATAAGATAAACTGAGTGGAAACCAGAAAAACTGGAATGTTTTTTTTTTAGATTAAAATTGATTAATTTTGATCTACTTTGTTACCTTTAAGGAGACAAAACTGACATTATATAAAACTGATATTATTATTATTATTCTTTTTTTTTCTTTTTTACAAATATCTGTATAATAATAAATTCATAAAAAATCAAAATAAATATTTAGTCATATGTAATGTGTATATGTACCGTATATATGTAATTTGTATAGAAATTAATAATACATACAAATGTTTGTTAGAAATATATGTTAGAATTTGAATAAATATGAATTATATATATATATAATTCTTGAACAATTTTTATTGGCATTCAAAAGTGGTATGTTGAGAAAAAAAAATCAAAACTTGAATAAAAAAATTCCTTAATCATATAAAATATTTCACGGACAACTGGAAAAGTCATGCAAATTCATTGGTTAATAAAAGTTCTTTTAAAAGAACATTTGGGTCTTAAATATTCTGGAAACTTGATATCCCCCCTATTTACACAGAAAAAAGAAAAGAGTACTTTTAGACTTTGGAATGAATTGTTTATGGTTAAATCTTACTTGGAAAAAAATCCCTGTGAATAGCTCTGCAAAATATGGCGTTTCTATTCACTGTATCGCATACTAGCGTTTGTCATGCAATAATCAGTCGAGCCAGTGTTGATGAACCTTGGAAACAGGCATCAATCTTCCATGTAACGGCCCACCCTTCCTATACACTCACTAGCAGACAGAGTCCCTGTCGGTTCGGAGTGATTTGGTCTCCTCTGCAGAGCGCCACATCAGTGCCGCACCTGCACAGGTTAGTGTTTAAGCCCCGCCTCCACCTGATCACGTGACACACTCTCACTCTATACGCTAAAAACACGTTCCCCACGAAACACCCCGATGCACGACCTGATCACGTGACACATTCTCACTCTATACGCTAAAAACACGTTCCCCGCGAAACATCTCGATGCACGACCTGATCACGTGACACACTCACTCTATACGCTAAAAAATACGCTTTTCTGGTGTGTGGTGAGCGTTCTGGCGCAAAATGGCTGCCGTCGCATCCAAGTGGATGCTGCACATTGGTGGCGGTTGAGGAGATTCCCCCCTTCTATGTAAAGCGCTTTGAGTGTCCAGAAAAGCGCTATATAAATGTAAAATGTAATGTAATGTAAAGTAAAAACACACTATACGCTAAAAACACGTTGCCCACGGAACACCCCGATGCACGACCTGATCACGTGACACATTCTCACTCTATACGCTAAAAACACGTTCCCCACGAAACACCGCGATGCGCGACCTGATCACGTGACACACTCACTCTATACGCTAAAAACACACTATACGCTAAAAACACGTTGCCCACGAAACACCCCGATGCATGACCTGATCACGTGACACATTCTCACTCTATACGCTAAAAACACGTTCCCCGCGAAACATCTCGATGCACGACCTGATCACGTGACACACTCACTCTATACGCTAAAAAATACGCTTTTCTGGTGTGTGGTGAGCGTTCTGGCGCAAAATGGCTGCCGTCGCATCCAAGTGGATGCTGCACATTGGTGGCGGTTGAGGAGATTCCCCCCTTCTATGTAAAGCGCTTTGAGTGTCCAGAAAAGCGCTATATAAATGTGTAATGTAATGTAAAGTAAAAACACACTATACGCTAAAAACACGTTGCCCACGGAACACCCCGATGCACGACCTGATCACGTGACACATTCTCACTCTATACGCTAAAAACACGTTCCCCACGAAACACCGCGATGCGCGACCTGATCACGTGACACACTCACTCTATACGCTAAAAACACACTATACGCTAAAAACACGTTGCCCACGAAACACCCCGATGCATGACCTGATCACGTGACACATTCTCACTCTATACGCTAAAAACACGTTGCCCACCAAACACCCCGATGCACGACCTGATCACGTGACACATTCTCACTCTATACGCTAAACACACGTTCCACGCGAAACACCTCGATGCACGACCTGATCATGCGACACACTCACTCTATACGCTAAAAATACGTTCCCCACGAAACACCCCAATGCACGTCCTGATCACGTGACACATTCTCACTCTATACGCTAAAAACACGTTCCCCACGAAACACCTCGATGCACGACCTGATCACGTGACACACTCACTCTATACGCTAAAAACTCGTTCCTCGCAAAACACCGCGATGCACGACCTGATCACGTGACACACTCACTCTATACGCTAAAAACACACTATACGCTAAAAACACATTGTCCACGAAACACCCCGATGCATGACCTGATCACGTGACACATTCTCACTCTATATGCTAAAAACACGTTGCCCACGAAACACCTCGATGCACGACCTGATCATGCGACACACTCACTCTATACGCTAAAAATACGTTCCCCACGAAACACCCCAATGCACGTCCTGATCACGTGACACATTCTCACTCTATACGCTAAAAACACGTTCCCCACTAAACACCCCAATGCACGACCTGATCACGTGACACATTCTCACTCTATACGCTAAAAACACGTTCCCCGCGAAACACCTCGATGCACGACCTGATCACGTGACACACTCACTCTATACGCTAAAAACTCGTTCCTCGCAAAACACCGCGATGCACGACCTGATCACGTGACACACTCACTCTATACGCTAAAAACACACTATACGCTAAAAACACATTGTCCACGAAACACCCCGATGCATGACCTGATCACGTGACACATTCTCACTCTATACGCTAAAAACACGTTGCCCACGAAACACCCCGATGCACGACCTGATCACGTGACACATTCTCACTCTATACGCTAAACACACGTTGCCCACAAAACACCCCGATGCACGACCTGATTACGTGACACATTCTCACTCTTTACGCTAAAAACACGTTCCCCGCGAAACACCTCGATACACGACCTGATCACGCGACACACTCACTCTATACGCTAAAAATACGTTCCCCACGAAACACCCCAATGCACGACCTGATCACGTGACACATTCTCACTCTATACACTAAAAACACGTTCCTCACGAAACACCCCAATGCACGACCTGATCACGTGACACATTCTCACTCTGTACGCTAAAAACACGTTCCCCTCGAAACACCTCGATGCACGACCTGATCACGTGACACATTCTCACTCTATACGCTAAAAACACGTTCCCCGCGAAACACCTCGATGCACGACCTGATCACGTGACACACTCACTCTATACGCTAAAAATTCGTTCCTCGCAAAACACCGCGATGCACGACCTGATCACGTGACACACTCACTCTATATGCTAAAAACACGCTATATGCTAAAAACACGTTCCCCACGAAACACCCCAATGCACGACCTGATCACGTGACACATTCTCACTCTGTACGCTAAAAACACGTTCCCCGCGAAACACCTCGATGCACGACCTGATCACGTGACACATTCTCACTCTATACGCTAAAAACACGTTCCCCGTGAAACACCTCGATGCACGACGTCCACCTCCTAGAATCTAGGCTGAATCCTCACCAAACTTTCTTTATTTTTTTATTTAGTTCCTAACGTCCTGCACCTGCCTCTCGCTCACCTCATCTATGATGCTACTAAAAAATAAAGTCACGTTATTGGCTAAGTTGCATAAACAAGGGTTTCCTGTAGAATGCATTGTGATCGTGCACTGATTGTCTTGTGTTTGCGTTCCTCTCAGCTGTATGCCACCTCTATGCGAGGTCTCCACCAATCGCAGCCTGGATAACCTGGACTGTCTGATGGCATCAGGGGACACGGGTCTGCAGCACTGGGACACTGATGGGGGGTTCGGTCAGCGCTGCTCCACGCTGGGACGAGGGTCTACCATGAGACAGGTCACAGACATCCTTTCATTTATTTCAAATTATGAATGCATCATTGTTATTATTGCTAATACTTAAAGTGCATTGTAGTTATTAATACTTAGTTTAAAGGGACAATGTGTAGTTTTTTAGGTATTTTATTATCTAAAATCAATATGTTTATTCATAAATATGTCCTCAATGGTGTACAAATACCTCTGCCAATTATCTGACTTATCCTCATAAACGAAGAATTTATTATCTTTATATACATGTGACGGGTAGGTCCACGGAGGCTTCCATGTAGTTCCGCCATCTTGAAAAACTATAATAGCAGAAAGGGTCAAAAAGTACTAGGCCTAGTAGCCTTAGTACTAGTACTAAGACTGTTATTATTCATACTGTAACATTCGTTTGTTCGTTGTTCGCAGTTTGTTTGAAATAACAAACCTGTTCACCCGAAGGAAAACTCGACTAAGTGCTATTAGAAGACATCCTGTCATAGCTTTTTGGTACATAACAGCTACGGTAGGGTTAGGGTTAGGTTCAACACGCATTTGAAATAGCGAGGCGCTGGAGAGCACAATTCGTTTGAATGCAAAATACAATTTCACTGCTAGATGGGAGAAATTCTTACACAATGTCCCTTTAATGCACAATTAACTGGTGCACATTATCATAAAAGAAACAGAACTTAAATTGAAGGAGGGACCCAGCCCATACCTAGTGACCTGCAACACCCTAGCAACCATATAGCAACCCCCAGAACCCCCTAGTAACCATATAACAATCCACAGAACATCATAGCAAACATATAGCAGCACCACGGCAAACCCCAGGCCAGAACACCCTAGTAACTATACATTCCAACTCCCTGAACAAACTTGAAACCACATAGCAACACCCTAGCAACCCCTATAATACCCTAATGACCACATGGTAACACCATAGCAACCCCAGAACCCCCTAGTAACCACATAGAAAACCACAGAAACGCAAGCATATAGCAGAACCATGGCAACATATGTACCATGGAACCATATCACTCCCAGAACATTCTTATATTAGCAACCCCAATAACACCCTAACCACATGGTAATACCATAGCAACCCCCATAACATTCTAGTAACCACAAACAGTAAAACTACAGCAACCCCCAGAACACCCTAGAACCACATTAAAAAAAAAATCACCATAGCAACCCCCAGAACATCCTAGTAACTACAAAGCAACCCCCTGAACAACATAGCAATGCCCTAGCAATCCCTATAACACCCTAATAACCACATGGCAACACCATAGCAACCCCTAGAACATTCTAGTAACCACATACAGCGGTAACCCCTAGAACACAATAGCAACAATAACAGCCTAGTAACAACATAGCAACCAAAAGACCCTAACAACCACCCACAGCAACCAAGCATCTTATCAGAGAGTTTTGCTCACACTTTCTTCAGAAGATGTAAAAGTCTATTTCTGTTTAGTCTTGTAAATAGCGCCGTTATGTGTTTCACATCGCAGAGCAAACGCTGAAATGTGTCAGAGAGGTTTTGCTGTTCACCCGACCTCAGGAACAGAATGTTCCAGATTAAAAATGCTGTAAGACATCCTAAAGCTAGTTTAAGGAGACGGGGAGGGTGGGAAATCAGTTTGAGGGCATGTTCTCGAGAGGAGATACTTGGGTGTTCGCCTACATTCCCTCTCAATATGCTGATGAAGACATCAAGACTAGTGAAGCCAGTCGAGGGTCTGAAATGTTGATGATTTCTAAAGAGAAAGAGAACTACTTTGCCTACTGGGATTATTGTGAAGACTGATGAATGTTTCATGGAGAAGTTGTTTCTGAGATTGGAAGAACCTTGTCGGAGAGTAATTTCGTGAATCTAAGGGAAAGAAATCAAGAAAAAAAATCCTAGGAATTATCTTGCTTTTTTTTTTATTATTTTTTTTTTTATTCAATAAGCTTTTTCACTTTAATTACTGCAGTTTGGTATGTTTGTCTATTTGTTTGCCTTTGTCAGGTTTATTCTTGACAAACGCACACAAATCTGTTGTGTCCCTGTGGAAAGTGTCACCTGCTGGATGAACAAACACAAACTTTCTCTTTACTCTTCACCATCTAAACGGCTCATTCAGGCTTGAAAACTACCGCTGCTTTTCCTTCGGGAGAGTTTGAACTGTGATTTGGTTGCAGGATAGTTTGGAAAGACTTAAAGGTCATTTGAATCACAGAAGGACTCATTGCCTCTTTCTTCCTTAAACCTGAAATATAATAGTCCTCTTATTTTTTTCTCCAAATCCTTAAGACATGCTACATTGGCAGTGCCACAATGATCAGTTTGAAAAAGCAAATCCCTTTGTAAATAATTTGTGTGTCCTGCTTAAGTTACGCAAGGCATATTATATGATATAATAAATTAAAATATATACATTATAAATATTTAAATTATAATTATTTAAAATAAAATTTTCTACAATTTTCCCAGTTTTATGGGAATTTTCTAAATGAGATTTTTTTTGGTGAAAAATTATCTAAATTTCTAGCATTTTATAAAACAGAGTTCTCATCAACAGACAAGGACCGGTGCACCTGTGAAAGGAATAAATGTAAACATTTTTCTCATTTTATGCCACATTTGTTGCATAGACTTAATGGAAACCACTCAAGATTCACTAAAGCATGGAAATCTGCTGTTGGATTTAGAGCCGTTTCCTCTTCATGTCCGTACGGCAATGCGCCAGTCCACGCTGAAGTGGCGTCCCCATCTCTCCGCATGCGAGGCCCGCATCCTTCACGCGGGTCTTTTCAATCTGCATGTGTCCTTTCAGGTGGAGCAGGGCTACGGGGGACACGCGGCTTACGGGCAGGTGGACTCTCACACGGTGGAGGCCTTGGATCTGCCCACACCGACCTGCTTCCGGTCTCGAAGCCACAGTTACCTAAGGGCCATCCAGGCCGGCTGCTCCCAGGACGACGATACGGACTCCGATGAGACTCCACCTATAACATCATCCATCAGTAGCTATAACAGCGTCACCAGTGAGTATTGCGGGCATGCAAACACACCTTCAGAGAGGATCACATTCATGGACCTGCTATATACAAAGTTCTGTCATGAAACTCTAGATGGCGCAGGCTCCTTAACTCAATCTGCTTGCAATCATATCATTCTCTATAGGGCAAAGCTGATTGGTTCCTGCTGTATCAGGAGCCAATGAGCTCGCAGCTCAGCCCTAAAATACTTAGTCAGCATTTGCTGTAGCAGTTGCAGTGCACTTTCAGAAACCCTCCACCTTTCCCAGATCCACCTGTATAGATCTGCTAGGGGTAATTCATGTATGCTGAATTGTACAGCAGCAGCATGTCTTACTTTCTCACAGCAGTGTGTCATGTGTGTATTGGCAGTAGCGAGTCCTGTACTTGCATCTGTAGCAGCAGCAATAACAGCAGCAGCAGTGTAGCAGATCTATTCCACCAAGACCAATATCACACATTGTCATAATCATTACCTTGCCAAACACTCCCGAGTTGTCATGACAGAATATAAACCTCGCCAAAATCAAAAGTGAGATATTATGTTTTGTGTAAAGAAAATCAAGCCTGTTTCTATGACAGTTGTAATTTTTGCACTTTTGAAGACTGGAATTTGAAGACTGGAGTAATAATGCTAAAAATTCAGCTTTGATCACAGGAAATAATTTACATTTTACAATATATTCACATAGAAAACAGTTATTTTACATTGTAATAATATTTCACAATATTACTGTATTTCAGATCACATAAATGCAGCCTTGGTGAGCAGAAGAGACTCTTTCAAAAACATTAATAAATCTTAGCAATCCCACTTCTGAATGCTAGCATGTTGTACTCCTGTGGTTTATGACTGTGGACCTGATTGATTTGGTCTTGTTTAGTGCATTTAAAACATTTTATGACATGAAAAACTGATGAAGGCCAGTGAATGAATGATGCATGTGATAATATAGTCGCTGAACACCTTAAAGAAATGATGCCAACCCCTGCAAAAAAAAACTAAATGTGACCTGGTTGTTCGCAATCACAGGGTGAATTTGCATGTGCATAAACAGAAACCATAAGCTTTGATAATGTGGACAAAGTTCACGACAGGCAATATAAAAACTTCATGATAAGCACAGACCTCATGGACTTTTCGATTTTCATGATGTCATTTTATTGCCTCCAAAGTTGATGTCAGTGCAACCAAACAAGCCCTGTTTTTCTTTCACAGTAATAAAGACCTTAGTGTGAAGTCGGATCGCTTTTCCTTTGAGAGGTCGGCATGTGGGCAAGTCCAGACAGATGATCTGGAATCATGGTGTGAGAGTCAAAACAGCCGTAGACCATGAAGACTGTCTCATGATGGTCCTCTTAAAGAGACAGTTCACGTAAAAAATGAAAATACTGTCGTCATTTACTCACTCATCTAAAAAGGCGTATACGTATGCAAGTGCATGCATCATATGAACTACTTTGGTCAGGCTTTTGGACAGATTTGGTCCTTTTTCACTCAGTTCATGTAGACTAGAGGAATCAATGTTTATTGCATCTCAAATGGCCAGTGCCAAGTGTGTAACAGTGAGTTGTCTCTCTCACACACACACATACACAAGTTTTCTGACCTACATTTGCACTGGTGGTGTCTTGAGGAGATAAATCCTTGAGCTTAACGGCTAATGTTTCTCGTCCCATCATGACCGACTCTGGCAAAACTTCCACTGCAAATTAAACCTCATCTTAGGCGGTTTTCAGAGGAATTAACAGACATCAATCAGATTAGTTTGGCACAACGCTTGATAAACCAGCAGCCAGTGGCCCGTCTGCTTTTTCACATTTCATTAAAGATGATCTCAGGGGCGTCAGACTGGGGGTAAAACCAGTACTGATTACCAGGGCCCCAAGGGGAGAGAGGGCCCTTGAAAAGTCTGGAATATATTTTATTTGGAACATGGGGGCCCATCAGGACTGCCTATACATAGGGCCCGGGATCTTGTGCTACGCCCCTGGATGATCTACTTTATTTTTTATTGCTTTTCACTGTATTTCGATATGTCTTATAATTGAATATGCGAGCCGGACACAGTCCAGATTTATTAAATCAAACAACATTCTCATAATTTTATGATGGTCAAATGTATTGACATTCATCTTGAGTCTTGAAAAGTGTACTAACAGTAGAGCTATCAGAACACCAAATAATAAAATCAAGTCTATTTTTGGAGAGGAATCTGGCTAATGCAATTTAGTTTAGGTAGCAAGCTGTCAAGAAAAACAAACCTTGGCCGTCTGTTTATCTCTTCTACACTTCTGCTGCATCAAAAAGCCAGTGCTATCATTGTCCAGTCCAGCTATGTTTGGAATAGCATGCTATAATATGCATACATAGCCTACTGTGCACAGTTGTTGTGAATGTGATTTTTCTATACGCAACACCCAGATGACCTAGTATATATGACACAATGAGCAGCTGCATGGGAAACTGTATCCCACAATGCAATGCACTCGACTTGACGTATCATAAACGCTACGTTCCAAGTTAATGGCTTAACGTATCTTTAGAAAAGTTCACAATGCTGTTGCCAGATGAAATATGTGGATAACATTGAATTAAAATATTTCGTCAGGTTAGATACTAATTACTATTCACTCAAACATCTGCCATGTTTGTAGTTTTTTAACACCTTTTATTCGTGTTTATAGTTCTAATCGAATCCACGTCCAACGTGCAATGGGTTGTGGGTAATATTAGCCGTTGAAGTGTGCACGGATCTGCACTTTGGATTCCAGCTGGAAAAAGTAGATCTTTGAAATACTCACTTCAACACACTAAGATTTGGGACACACTAATTCTAATTTCGAATACTATTTAGGACGGGTCATATACGAATTGGGACACAGCAAAAGACTTAATATATACAAAGATGGTGCACTCATATTACTAATGGGAGAAAGTGCAATGCGCAATATGGCGGAATAAGTCCCGCCTTCTAAATAAAAGAGCCAATTGCTGATTGGTAAAGTCATCGCATCAATGCAGTCGTCATTAGAAGCTTTTTTTTAAATGCTATTTGATCATAAGAAACAACAATTATGGAACAGTTAATGTCAGATTTTATTGCTGATTTGAAATATGTGTTATTTAAATGCGAGTGTGGCAAGCAGTTTTCGAGATTTTAGGACTTCCCCATTCAAGTTGTTGAGTTGTTTTTTTGCCTAAATGCCTAAAACAGCTTTCTGGAGGCGTTGCAAATAGGCCGCGCTGAGTGAATAGACTTTCCTTGAAAGGGACTTTGCCTACCATTTCTGATGTGATGGATGAATCGGAAGCTTTCTGTATCATAAACATGGAACATGATGAGGTCATGTGACCACAATATAGCATACTACCGTTTATGGAGGAATAATGCAAACTATTTCACTTCCCTCTTAAAAATAGTGGGCAGAATACAAGTTAGTCCCTTTAAAAAACAGTCCACCAACTCCCACCCACAGCATGTTATTCATTGACCAAATGACCTGGCATAAAGGCACTGAATTCATTATTGTCTTTAAAACTCAGAAGACACAAAATCACATAATCTCCAGACACTTCATTTTCACCGATCTAAATAAGATATCGTTTAGTCCTATAATATATGTACATTGATCTATGTGTCTTGCTGTTGTTGCATCAAAAGCAGTTTATAATGACATAAAGATGCTGTATCTTAAAACGATGCCTTTTAAGATGCTTAAGATGTGAAAACTAGACGAATAAAAAGTTAGTCAGTTTGTAGTTTCAATAACGACAGAGAAACAACAAACACACTAAATAACGATAAAGCGGGCATACGTTTTGTTCTATGTGTTTCAACCAGTAACAGGCCCAAATACGCACATGTATTCAGCAAATAAGGCCAAAAAGATCAACCCGCGACTGGCTATATCTAAATATGAGGAACAAGCCTAAAATTGCTAATCATAAGCAGACTTGGCAACTGCTGAGAAGTGAGAACGCGCGCGCAAGCGGGGATTCTGTGTGACGCACAAAAACAGCGATTCTGATTCGACTGCGTCAAGAGCTTACGCCCCGCCCCCCGACCAATCAGAGCGCAATGAGTGAACGCCTCAAGCGCGACTTTCTCCAATCCTGCGTCCTGAAAGCGGATTACCGGATCGGTTCTTTTTCCTCGACTCCTTGAGACGTGGATGGTGGGATCCGTTGAACGGAAGGATGATATAGCGGGTGGGAGGAAACAACACAGAACAAAAAAATCCTTTCAGTGGATCACTTAATTGCGTCTTTTCTGTTCTACGTGACGTGATGGAAGTACGCCATCGACGGTGATCGTTTTACACCGAGAGGAAGAGGAAAATGAAAAGGTGTGTGGATTTTTATACCCGGAGTGGGGGGAGCGAACGCGCGCGCAACGCCTCGAGACGGATCGCGTGTGCTGCTGGTTTTGGCATGTGCTCGGGGTCAGAGGAAGTCACGAATATCACATCTGATGATAGCGAGATTTAACGTCAGAAATACATTTCTGTTGATCATTTTAATATTTGATTTAGTGATATTTTGATTGCATTAGCAGGTTAGCTCATGTTAGCATGTTATGTTGGCTACTGGAGCTGTGTTTATTATGGTGCATCCGTCTAGACAGGCAAAGCATTTCCTTCCTAAACATGACAGCTTACACTTCAGGCATGCTGCTTTTCATGCAAATGCTCCCTTAGGGCATTTAATGCATCTGGGTCTACGGTTGCACGTGTGAGATCTGAATCTGATCACACACACACACACACACACACACACACACACACACACACACACACACACACACACACACACACACAATGGCCAGTTTCTATGCACCGTGTTTTGAATGTGGTCAAATGCATTTGTCAGGGAGGGATAACTTTTACTTTGAATAGTTTTTGCATCGTTTTTAAATCTTCCTTGATTCATGCTGAAAATGTAAAGGTGCAGGGTGCCTAACCCAAACATAAAGTAGGGGTTCGGTATTATTTTGCATAATCTCACTTAAAGGGCTAGTTCACCCAAAAATGAAAATTCTGTCATCATTTGCTCACCCTCATGTCGTTCCAAACCTGTAAGACTTTTGTTCATCTTCAGAACACAAATGAAGATATTTTAATAAAATCTGATAGCTTTCTGTCCCTCCATTGACAGTCTACGCAACTACCACTTTGACGCTTCAAAAAGATCATACAGATATTGTAAAACTAATCCATGTGAATTGAGTGGTTTAGTCCAAATTGTCCAACGAGACTTGAATCGCTTTATGATGAACAGATTGAATTCACACACATTCATCAACTCACACATCAGTTATGGTAAACGGAAGCTCAAGCATGTTCGCTTGAAGTGCGAGAACCAATGAGGTTCAATCTCGTGTTACGTGGGTCAAGCAGGTTCGGTTGATCTGTTTATATTCGCTAACCCAGGGACAGAAATCGCTTAGATTTCATTAAAAATATCTTGTGTTCCAAAGATGAACAAAAGTCTTACAGGTTTGGAAAGACATGAGTGTGAAATTATGACCGAATTTTTATTTTCGGGTGAACTAATCCATGTTTCCAACATGCTTTAAATCATTTACTCACCCTCATGTTGTTCCAAATCTCAATGCTGTTATTTTTCCACTGCAGCAGAAAATAATTACTAGCTCCTATGCATAAAACAACAGTGACCACTTTAGTCAAGCTCCAAAAAGCATCATGAAACTAGTTAATATTGACCCAAGCTATGGCTTTTTGATAGACGGGGTCACGATGAAGTGTCATGAAAAATAAGTTTTTCACACTTTATTCTTTTGTCCCTCACAGAATAAATAACTTGGAGCAGTATAAAAGCGAGTAGCTAAATAAAATCAGAATTTCAATTTTAGGTGACTTATTATTTTAACACATTTAACACTGAAGGAGGGAGATCCACAGTGCAGGTGCTTCTCAGACTCAGTTTGGTGGTATTTTAGTGCCTGTCCTCAGTGTTCACAGAAAGGGCATGCGAGGTTTGGCAGGGGCCCCGGGGCAAAGCGACTGGCTCTAATGCGTTAATCTGGCCTGAGCCTTCCCTGTAGAGCCAGAACTGTCATAAACTCATATCACCCTCAGTGCAAAGTACCAAATATTAAGAGCAATCTGTATTTTATTCACGCCACTCGACTGTTCAAGTTCCCGAGGGAGGTCCTGTTGTAATTAAACGGTGCTGCATTGAGATTTGTTCTCAGTATAAAAGTGTTTAATTAAATTGCCACTACATCTCAGAGAAGCAATGCTGAAGTAAGTCGTTCAATAGCTGTCAGTGGAAATAATTAACCATTGCACTTTCGTTACTTATGGAGTTTGTCCTTTCCTTTCCTTGAGTAACTAATTTCCATGCTATTAGAGGTGAGCAATACTGTTACTAATGATCATACTTTTAACTCTTTTGAGTGCCATAGTGTAGCTTGTTGGGCTGGGCATTGTCTGGCTTTTTTGAGGTAAATGTGACCTTACATGACATTTTTTTTACTTGCTGTTTTTTTGATGTCTTTCCGTGGCTGAAACACTTATTACATGAGACCTGATAGCGTACTAGGGATGGCTCGATACCACAATTTTGGCTTCGGTACGATACCAGAATTTAATACCTCGGTATCGATACTAAATCGATACCATAGGTTAAAAAAAAAAAGTCTCAATTTAAGTGATACTTAAAAAAAAACACTGCTTGAAACTCTCCACTACCAAATGTGCAAAGAAAAGGTATCAAAATGTACATAAAAAAAAAAAATCAGTCAGGGAACATACAGTAGGTTAAATTTTGATTTAGAAAAAAAAAAATACCCCTGAAATTATACAATTAAAATAGGTTAATATCTATAATAATAGATTCACATATAGGCTAATAATAATAATAGAATAATGAAATGACATGTAAACCATAGCTGTCATGCATCAACAGAGAATTATCAACATTTATTGCATTTATTCATCTTGGTTTGGTTACTGTTTGGGTTCATATTAGTTTAATGCATTGCATAAAGTAATGTTAACATGCTAAACATGTATTAGTACATTTAATTTTTTAGGTCATTTAATTACTGATTGATATAGATGAATAAATGCTATAATACTGTTAGGTCAGGTTACCTAATGAATGTTGACAAATGTAGCTTAATTGTAACATTAGTAATATTCATATTACTACTCTCTCTCTCTCTCTCTCTCTCTCTCTCTCTCTCTCTCTCTCTCTGCTTTGGTCGCCACAGCGGCACTAATATGCCATTCAATTTACTACCACTAATACTAAAATTAATATTATTCAAATTTTTATTCTTTATTCATTCAAATTCAATTAATTTTGTTTGAAAGTATAACAATGATGAGACCTAAACTGAATTGGTTCTAGCGTGTCATGCAAGGAGATTTGAGCTTTCGTGTTTACCGTATCATATATAATTGATAAGCTCTTACGTATGTGCGCTGTTCAGTGTTCAATAAAAGTCTAAATTAAATCAGTTGAATGATGGACTAACCTGTCGATCTCTGCACTCTTTGAACAAGTCAAGATGAGCAACTGACGAGTCAAGTGAGGCAGATTTGATGTGTTGCCTCCGCATTTGCAGAGTGGTGCATTGAGATCTGTTTCTTTACTTTTCTCATGACTTTTGTAGGCAAAGTAATGCCTTATTTCACTCATACTGCTCTCTCTATTTATTAATTTCGGGCGTGTAGAAATTCGAATGAGCTTCGTTTGATCTGGTTTGATTCATCGTGTTCCTCTGTCACCGTTTGCCGGTTTCGCATGACCCGCGTCAGTTTAGATAGCGCACTGCCGCCTAGCGGTGAACTTCGAAACAGCAGCGCATCAAATACCGAATTGAACAAAATTATGATATTGTACCGTTTGAAATATAATATATACCGGTATTTTTGCAGTACCGGTATACCGCGCATCCCTATAGCGTACATTTTAGTAAGTTGTGCTGTATCTTTCAACATACCTTCTAATGTTCATTCATGTCCATTTCATGCTGTAACTAGTAGTAAAGAGAGAGAGATGACCGGTTAACATGCCGCTTGAACTGAAGCGCAACAACGATCAGTTACTCCACGTTTAAGGGCGACAAAACAACATTTATTGTTTGAATTTTGTCATTAAATTTTTGCACACATTTTTTTCTACATATGTTCAGTTAAGTTTTGTTCAGGCATCAACTCAAAAGACGACTAAGGGTAGTACTAAATGCTTTTCCTTTGCGTTTTTCGCATACAGATTACAATGTTGTCAAAACGATCCACGTTCACATGGATCCACGAAAACGACCAAACGCGCTGTATTCTGCTGCTGGGCCAGAAGGTGGCGATATCACTTTGTAAAGAAACACTATGACACGTAATATGCATGCGCATGATGTCACCGGTTTCACAAAGTCACGTTTTTGTAGTTTACACTGAGATGATAGCGCTATCGTTTTCAAAAACTTTACTGCTTTTAAAAGTTTGCGTTTTCAGGGCCCCAAAACGCCATTATCGTGTAAATGAACAGCCAAAACGCATACAATGTTTTCAGTTTTAAGCTAAAACAGTGTTGTGTAAACGACCCCTTAAAGATCAGTTCTTTTGGATTTAAGAATCAATATCAAAATTAGAATCAATTACAATCAAGAAAAAAAATGATATTTGCCCTAGTAGCTTATGTTTATTGGCTATTTGATGTCAAATCATCCTGTGTCATATTATCATTCATCTGTATTAGCAATCCAATCGTCATAGACTGCTTTGTGGCATCTGTCCTGGCACCAGACGGCGAGCACAACACACAGTGGACAATGCCAGTCATCTGTGCTAGAGAGAGGAAACAGATTTATCCAATATTGTCTGTGAGCTCCACAGTCCCCACATTGGACTTGTCCTGGCACTGAGTCCTCTATACAGCACAGACAAGATAGAGGAGAATTGTTCACCAACATTTCTTCCTCTTCAGGGAGGGCAGATATTAGCCCTGATTGTTCAGTAACACGAGTCATTGTGCTTGTCGCAAAACAGTCCTGATTTATACCCAACTATGTTCTTTAGTATTGATTGACATAACACAAATATTAGGCTACATTTCATGACTACTCTCTTGAGTGTTTGGTATGGTATATGAGCAGTGTCGGGCATGTTACTTAAAAAAAGTAATTAGTTAGTTACTATTTGTGTGAAGTAACTAGTAACTATGAGTTACATCATTATAAAAGTAACTAAATACCAGGGAAAGTAACTGTTGCTTTACTTTTTTAAGAAAATGTTTAAATATGTCAAATAACTTGTATGCCCCCAATATTAAATATGTTAAATGAATGAAATGGACACTAAATAGAATAAATTATTATTATAAAACATTGTACACTAATCTACACCATTTTAATGTTGCTGTGGGACAATGTGAGAGACACCTATTAAATTCAATATATTACTGTAAATATTATCATTACTATTATGGAACAATAAAACACAATATAGATGGTTTAGAACTTTTAATATTTATTGCACAGACCACAACTGGCCAGCAAATAAGTCTAAAAATAAATTGTGCTTCTCAAGAAATGTACTAAAACTTAATAAATAATAAAAATATACGTACAACAGAGAATGTTCCCAGATCGTTCATGTTTTTTTTTAGATTTCCTTTTATAACCATGTAAACTAATTAAAACGTTGCAGATGATACCAATTAGGCTACAGAGATTATTCTAATGCTGCAATGTGTAAGTTATTTATAAACAAACTAGGCTATATAATGCTTGGACACCCTCTGTCTCTTGTATACTTGTTATGCATTTATATTTTGTGCTGATTTGTTTAATGCTATCATACTATTTCCTAGATCCTTCCGTATTGCTTTTTTGCCAGAAAATGTTTTTTTTTAAATATAATTATTATTAATAATAATGTAATTTAAAATAATCTGATAATTATTTATCAGATATTGTCTTTTTAAGCTTCAACCTAGTTTAAGACAGTTCCAGTTATACGCCACTCATACTGACTTTTTACAGTGGCATCAAATATGTCTCATCCAGTCATATTTGTGATGTATTCATGTTTTTCTTGTTTGTGTTTCATAATGTGAAGCTGTTTGTGCACTGATATCTTTCTTGCCATTCATTTCTTACTAATAATCTGTTGGTTTGCATAGGCCTACACAAATTTGAATTTCCATATTTTTAAGCAATTAGGCCACTAGATTATTAAACACAGGGTTCCCGCGGGGTCTTAAAAAGCCTTAAAAGCATTGAATTTATGAATTTGGAAATAATACCTTAAAAAGTCTTTAAAAAGTCTTAAATTTTGATGTCTGGGTCTTAAAAATTGTGCTGTGTCAGTGTATTTCATTGACGAATATAATGACGAAAACTTTTCTTCAAGGACATTCTTCACTGACGAAAACGAGACGCTACCTAAATAAAACCTAGTTTTGAATGACAAAAACTATGACGAAAATCATTGATTTTTTCAATCGTTGACATTTTCGTCAACGAATAAAAACTAGATGAAAATGTTAGATAGTGTCGATCTGGGAAGCGATCCACTCAGAACTGATCCTGCGTGTGTGCTAGATGCACACATTTGTACTGTAACGTGCTGATCTACCCCGTGGTCTCATAAAATGTTAAAAATGTAAACCAACCACGCACCAACCCGAAGCGTGCAGCCGTGCACATAATATGCATACAGCGCGCGAGTACTGAACTGATGAGCTCTCTTTCGTGTCTGAATGGACAAATACACACAACATGTCTAAATGTCCGGTTTGGACAGTATTCATGTAAACTATGTCGGTTATGTTGTATCGGGTGTGCATCAGTGCAATCGTATCCGCATGTCATTGGACATGTCTTAAAGTCCAAAGTCCCATTGGCCGATGTCTTAAAGTGACAGTGGCAATAAACATAATGCGGTCTGTGTCATTAATTTTGATCAAGCAACAAAATAAAAAGAGAAAAGCATTCACTGTTTGTTAATAGCTTTAATAAGGATTAATTATATTTAATTCATACAAATAATTGTCTACTTGAAAGAATAAAGGATGATGTATGTAAGTTGTTATAAAGACTGCATATATCATTAATTGAAAAGAAGACTGTGTTTTACTTTAGGAAAAGTGGTTTTATTTAATTTTAAGATATTTTTTTAAGTCACAGTAGTTAAATCTGTATCTGTATTGCATGTTCAAACTTAAAAATCATTCATATTAATAGGTTAATATATGTTTTCTCCGGAAGTGTATGGGTTTGGAAATTTTAGAGAAATTCTAAATTAACGCATTACAATTTACCTAAACCCATTATATTTAGTTTACAGTAGATTTAGAAAATCTAAAAAAACTAAAATCAAAAATCACTAAAATCTTATTGTATTTCGTCAACTAAAACTAGACTAAAACTAAAACAATTCAGATGACTAAAATATGACTAAAATTAGTTTTAGTCATATTTTTAGTCAAAAGACTGAGACTAAAACTAAATCAAAATTTGCTGTCAAAATGAACATTGCTGTATGTAACTTCTCCGTATTGTTTTTTTCCTCAAAAGTTTCATTTGTCAACCACGATTATTATGATTTTCGATGTTTAATGTTCAGGGGTCTCTCAGTTCCCCATATTCCCAGCATGGAATAAGTAGCTAGCTAATGTTAAAACACAACTTAACATTGTTCGGCAAACTTTCTTGTGGCCTACTGAAATGTTTTTATTTTTCACACCTGCTTGGCTTATCATCTTTTACCCATTCCACATTTGACAAATAAATGAACACAAGTTGAAGGAATTTGTTTATCTTTGCTGGTAGGGACGTGAAATAGGTATTAATTTTTTATATAAATGGTCTTAAAAAGACTTGAATTTAACTTGAAGAAACCTGTAGGAACCCTGTAAACAGACATCACTTCATTTCATAATATATAACACATTTTGGGGTTGAATTTCCTGCAAAAGTAACTGTATGGTGATATAAAATGACTCATACCATATGATTGCGGTCATGCCACCCACTATCTTGTACGGTTTCAGAGTAGCTTCTCCTACACTGTTCAGCAGGCTAATAATACGGCGTTAAGCGTTATCATCAGGGTTCATGACACGCCGTACAAAACCTGTTGTCTCGTCAGCAGATTGTAGGCCATGTTTTGTGGGCGCAGGCCAACACATTCCTGACGCGGTCTGCCATCGGCCGGCATGAGAGGAATGTTGTCGAGATTCGAGTATGTAAATGCCTGTCTTTGTCTCATCTCTTCCTGTTGCACCCAAGAGCAGAGGCTGCTGGGAAAAAAAACGTGTGACATTCTGAAGAGACTTTGCAATGGGGTTGTTTCTGGGTTGGTGAGAATTAGTGTCACAGTGCCAAAAATTACAGTAGTCTGTGCCAATACCTGTAAAACTTCAGCTCACTGTACCAATTTTTTTGCATTGTAACTATATTATTTGAATAGTTCTTTAACTAAAACAAATTAAATAAATGTGATTACTTAATTATTAATGCTGTTTAAAAGACATTAAAAGTCAAAAATGTAAAAAGGTCCTCTTTAAATATCGACTTAGTACTGAAGTAGCCTAATCACTAGTGAGATTTATGGCTGTCAAAATGGCTGAAGAGCTAAATTGTAATTTCTTTCTTAAATATTAGCAAAATTGTCTCCTATGCTCACAAGCGAGTGCAATAAGCAAATACCAAATCAAACATATTCTTTTATTGAAATGAAATGACATTCACTTTTTAAAGTGCATTAGGCTAACTTTTAAAACAATTGTTCTTAAATAAAATACAATTTCCTTAATGTGCATGCAAGGAAAATTAGGTTAGGAGTGCATAAAACAGTGTAAGTGCATCAGTAACCTCAGAAAACACGCTTGCGTCATCATCATGACCCGCGCGCCTCTTGACACACCTAAAATTCGAATGCATGGTTTTTCGCATTCGAATGTGCAGTTTTCTTTTTAATTTGACGAATATTTGAAATTCAAATTTTGATCTGACAGCCCTTAGTTAGTTTGCCCATAGTTATTTAATTAAAAAAATATGAAATAAATGTGATAAATTAATAAATTATTAATGCTGTTTGATAGATAGATAGATAGATAGATAGATAGATAGATAGATAGTTTTTGTCCTCGAGAGGAAATTTGTTTCCACCGCAGATGCGTACATAACGCATATGTTAAATTATCGACATATCATAATACAATCAAAGACGTAAAACAGTGAATGCATTATAAAGCCTAACATGTAAATAGGTCCTCTTTAAGTATTGACTTGGTACTGTAGTAAACACTAGTGAGAACATTCTTGACAGTCCATCTTCCTGTCTGTTTTTTAGTCTCCACGTGTACGGCTGTTTGTAAGAAGGCTCCTCCTCCTATTCCTCCACGCACCACCTCCAAACCCTACATCTCGGTTACGGTCCAGAGCAGCACCGAATCCGCCCAGGACACGTACCTGGACAGCCAGGACCAGCGCAGCGACATCAACAGCCAATCAGGACGCAGCAACTCCTCCGACAGCCTCGCCAGCTCCCGGACTGGAAGTTTGGCCAAGAGCGCCAAGCGGCCGCCCATCCCTGCCCCGCGGGAACCCGTACATCTGCCCAGCGCGAGAGTGACCACGCCTCCTCCCGCTATAGTCCTGCCCTCGCCCGCCCCGGACGCCAGAAACGAGCCCGTGAGTCTCACGCTGGCACCTGAATACCTGCAAGCTCCGTCCAAGAGGAAACTCTCATCGATTGGTATTCAGGTGCGTGCATAAATATGTTTGAGATGTATGCATAAAGATGTGATGTATGCTATTGGATTGCAGTTTTGGTTTCCGGTCATGTGACGTCACTTCCATTGGTAGTCGCTGCTCATTTGCATATAAGCTTGAAGTCTGCTCAGTTTTATTGCATCTCCTGTAGTTGCTCATTTGGGCTCAAAGCAACTTCTGGTTGTCATTGTGAGCACAGTTTTAGATATTAAAAAAGCTGCTTTTGCTACTGTACATTTAAGACTTATAGATATTTAGGATTTTTCAATTTATTATTGTGATAAAAGAAATGCCCTTCTATACTGTGGAGGGCCATTTAAGATATTTGTGAAATATTTAAAGAAAATACATCATTAAATAGTGAATAAAAATGGTTTAATTATTAAATCACCAAACTAGTTGCAAACTAATTACTAAATCTGTTGCATTTAATTTTACTTTTATGCATCAAGAAAACGTGTATCCAAAGTGACTAAAGAGGAACAAAAGCAAATCATCTATTTATTTAGTATTATTTTGCGTTTTCTTTTTTATCATTTGGCCCTCTATGCTTTACCCTTTTATTTACAAAAATAAATGTATCGTTTACCATTTTCATTATATATGGTTTGTTTAATTGGTTATGCAAAATTTTATAGTATTATACAATTCTAAACATTTCAATTGTTTTTTTATTATAATATTAATATGCATTATTATATATAATGATATTTTGATATAATAAGAAATGCATAGTCATGTTTAGGAACAATTTTATGGGTATACATTTTTTTTTTAATTTATAAAAATGTTTTATAAAGTTATGCTGTCTGTTTTTTTGTTATAACGTGTAAAATCATCTTATGATGTTATGTGTACAGTTCATACGGTCATTCATCAGAACCGGTACTTCGGTACCAAGTCGGTACTGAAATTTTGAAAATGTGACGATACCAGCATTTCTGTAGTACCGAGTCCCCGGGTATAGTCAGTACCCGCTAATAGCTGCTTTCAGTCGCTTCCGTGTTCATCTAAGCGCAGGGCTCCAGACTAACTTTTTTACTAGGAGCACTGTAGCCAATATATACCACGATGTATTATACTAGTGTCTGTGGCAGAGTTTCCGCTAGAAAAAAATGGTGAGGTTTCGTTTTACGGACATTTTGATGATATGCCGGTCAAATATCGCCTCTTAATTAGTCAAGTTGAGGAAAACTGGAGGCAGGCTATGTAACTTAAAAATGACATAATCAGGTCGTATAGAATGCAAAATGTTTGCCGTGGCGGCTGGTGATAATTATTTTTGGGGGGGCGGGGCGAAAATAAATTTCCGATAGCTGTTTGAGGTCTCTTACCCCCGTTATTGTCCACAAAACTTCAGTGCCGACACGTTTCTTATGACAAGCGCGGGCGAAGCTCGTCCTCTGTCACTGGCTGCTGCCGGATTTGTAAATTGGGTTGGTCCGGTCCGAGATCCTTTATCCTTTTTTTTTTTTTTTCAGCGAACGCCTTGTGAAAGGGTTTTTTTGTAAATCAATGACGGGTTAAATTTGGTTTAACTGCTGCCATTATCTCTACGAAAGTGATCAGCCTAGCAAGGTTTTGTCGAAGTCGCCTGCGCACTCGCAGTAGTGGCCCAAGAGCGTAAAGTTGAATGACAGGTGACGAGAACCAATCAGATTGGATAAAATAACATGTATCAAATTCTGATTCGCCAGGGACGTAGCGACCAGGGACGGCGGCGCCCCAGCGCCCTCTATTTACGAGCCGTCACTAGCCTGACTTCCAAATAGACAGAAAAAAACATGAACGTCCGGTGGTGGTGGAGCTCTGGCTCTGGACATCTGAGGCTTCAGGCGTTCCTGATTCACCATCGTCCGTCGCGTCTGGCCTCTGAAAAAGCTTTTAAGGCTAGTCTGCCTGGGCCTGGCCATATTTGAAACGTCTCACTCAATCGTTCGTTGTTTAGGTCGATATTACAGCCGTTTTAGGTGTGCGCTTTATTTGAAATGCAGCATGCGATGTTGTTTAATAACTTTCAAATGGTAGAGCCTGTTCCTTTATAACATAGCAAAAGGTCGGTGTATTTTTGCTTTATACATTTTAGGCTTATTCTCAAATTCAGATTGTGTTAGGGGGGCGGGATTATTAGGCAATTTTAATCTGACGATTTGCCCGGAGAGATTTAATTTTGTCTGTCATTTTTTTCCCGGCCAATGTCCGGTAATTACCGGACAACGGAAACACTGGTCTGTGGATATTAAACCGCAAAAAAACGAGGCTATTAACCCTGCATGTTCTGCTTGTCTCTGTGTGAATGAATGACGCAGACGCATGGTTTCATTTACCACACAGACAGACACACACACACACGCGTGCGCGTGACGCTCGCGCAGGTTTCAGTCTCTGCTAACTCATAATATGAGGACATGATGCACTTCCTCTCCAGAGCCGATCTGAGTCACTTCACGAGCATTTTACGGTTTCATTTGAGAGAAACTATCGTCATATTATCATACACATACAGAAACTCAAAGGTCTTCACGGCAACCCGTCAAAATAATAGTTCGGTTTAACTTGAAGAAATTGACTGAAATAATTATATTAGCCTGCTGTTGTACAGTAGATTTAGCTACGTCTTAATGTAATAAAAATACTACTAATAATAACAATGTGTGCATAGAAGGTTGCTTATTTTTCACTTGATCTTTTTACAAGCAATGTTAACTTTTTTAAACGGCATGTAGCCTTCAATGCTTATACAGTCATGGTCAGAATTAATGGCACCCCTGGTAAATATGATCAAAAATTAGGGCTGAACGATTAATTGCATTTGCGATAATATCGCGATATGATGAAATGCGATTTTGTAATCGCAAAAGCTGCGATTACACTAGTCACGTGACACGAGAGAGAAAAGCAGTCTGCAGATCAAGCATCAACATGGCACGCTACGCAGGTCTGGCATACAGGAAAGAACAGTTTATTTTTTATGTATGTGATATTTATTCTCTCTCCAACAATTCTGGATCGATTCAGAGAATTTCAGAATCGAGTCTGAGCTTAGTTTTTAAACACAGATGCGTGATGACGCTGCGCGTGCTTTAGAAACAACCGTATTCTGCTTGCTTCTAATTTCTCTCTCTCTCTCTCTCTCTCACACACACACACACGACACCGCTCGAACCTTCCGAAAAATAAGCTTTCATAAAGTTCGGGTCGGGGTTTAAGCGAATTACAAGGACAGTCGCGGGCTTCATTGCACAGGTTTTGCCGCTTTGATGTTACTCTTGCAGTGCGCGGTCTTGCCCGCCGGAATTTTCCTTACAAATGCTCCACAAAGGCATTATTTATGTCTTTTGGAATGCAGTTGGCTTATATATTAAAAATATGAAAATCACTGAGAAAGCTGCTTTCATTTTAAAATACTTGCGCGCGCTTTGTGAAGAGTGCTCGTGCATGCGGCTGTGAGCGACTCATTGGTTAAATGTACTTGCATCTCAAAATGCTTTTGACGCGAAATTAATGTAAACACGGTCAGTTATATCTTAAACCAACAGGACAAACCACATTTACAATTTCAAAAGAGATATGTGCATTAGTGTGAATGCAGCTTATCGTATAGGGGGAAAATCACTCCAGCTCTTGAATGGAAAACGTTCAGACAGCCTACTTTTAAATACTGAAAGCACTCTTTGTTTATTGCTTGTAATGTTTTTTTTTGTTCCTCTTTATTTACTAGCTTTTATATTTTGAAGCTATATTAGTTTATAGCCCATTTAAAATTCTTAACATGTAATTGGTTTAATTAAATGTGTTTATATATATATATATATATATATATATATATATATATATATGTAATTAAATACATATTTTAAGTGTTTTTTAAGATTAAGTAATAAGAAAAAAATTAGATCGGATCATGAGCTGCCTAAAGATTCCCATCCCTACTGTACAATGATTTATTGCTTGTCTTTGTCGACTAATACAGAAGGTAAAGAACTTAAAGTAATCGCATATTAAATCGCAATCGCAATATTGGTTAAAAAAATCGCAATTAGATTATTTTCCATAATCGTTCAGCCCTATCAAAAATGGCTGTAAAAAATAAATCTTCATTGTTTATCCTTTTGATCTTTAATAAAAAAAAAAAAGCGAAAATCTAACCTTTCAGTGAAGTAAAAGAATTGAAAGTGGGGGGTAAATCACATTATGAAATAAATGCTTTTCTCTAAAACACGCTGGCCATAATTATTGGCTCCCTGTTATTAAATACTTTTGTAACCTCCTTTTGCCAAGATAACAGCTCTGAGTTTTCTTCTATAATGCCTGATGAGTTTGGAGAACACCTGACAAGAGATCAGAGACCATTCCTCCATACAGAATCTCTCCAGATCCTTCAGATTCACAAGTTCATGTTGGTGCTTCTCATCAGTTCACCCCACTCATTTTCTATAGTGTTCAGTTTAGGGGATTGGGACGGTCATGGCAGAAGCTTCATTTTGCTCAGTTACCCATTTTTGTATTGATTTTGAGGTTTCTTTTGGACCGTTGTCCTGATGGAAGATCCAACCACGGCCCATTATAAGATTTCTAGCAGAGGCAGTCAGGTTTTGATTTTTTATCTGTTGATATTTGCTAGAATCCATAATACCATGTATCTGAACAAGATGTCCAGGACCTCCAGCAAAAAAATAGGCCCACAACATATAAGATCCAACAGTATATTTAACCGTAGGCATGGGGTACTTTTTATCCCTGTTTGCACCAAACACATCTGGTGGGTTTGCTGCCAAAAAGCCCTTTTTTCGTTTCATCTGACCATAGAATCCAGTCCCGTTTGAAGTTCCAGTCATGTCTGACAACTGGATGTCCAGTCATGCTGGAGTTTGTTTTTGGAGGAGCGAGGAGGATTTTTCTTGAAACCCTTCCAAACAACATGTCGGGATGTAGGGGTTGTTTGATATATTTTGTTTAGGCTTTCTGACCCCCAAGACCAAGTAATCTCTGCAATTCTCCATCTGTGACCCTTGGAGAGTCTTTGGCCACTTAAACTCTCCTCCTCACTGTGCATTAAGGCAATATAGACACACGTCCTCTTCCTGGCAAATTCGTAACATCTTTAGTTAATTGGAACTTCTTAATTATTGCCCTGATGGTCAAGTTGGGGATTTTCAATTCTTTAGCTATTTTCTTACAGCCATTTTCTATTTTGTAATGCTCAACAATCCTTTGATGCACATCAGAATTATATTCTTTGGTTTAACTCATTGTGATGGATGATTAATGGAATTTGGCCTTTGTGTTTCCTCATATTTAAACTCCTGTGAAACAAGAAGTCATAGCAAGACAATTTAATGTTCCTAGTCACCCTGGTGTGCTAAAAAAAAGGTAAATATTAATAGGAATATACTTCAGAGACATTTTACATGTAAAAAATTCTAGGGGTGCCAATAATTGTGGCCAACGTGTTTTGTAGAAAAACATTTATTTCGTAAAGTGATTTCCCTCCCACTTTCAATTCTTTTACTTCAATGAAAGGTTAGATTTTTGGCAATTTTTTGAATGAAAGATCAAAAGGATAAACGATGCAGATTGATTTTTTTTACAGGCATTTTTGATCATATTTACCAGGGGCGCCATTAATTCTGACCATGACTGTATGTATTATGTACTTATGATTACCATCATACATTTAATATAATTTTAATCATAAATCATAGATTTTTTGGATCCTTTCTTTTTTTTGCCGCAGGTGGATTGTGTGCAGCCAGTTCTGAAAGAGGAATATACTCCCACGACCAGGTTCCAGTCCATCGGGGTTCAGGTTGAAGACGGCAGGCCGTGAGTTTCCTCTCTGACTCTCTGAAATGTTGGTCGTCCGTTTAGCGCTGTGGAATTTGATACGGCAGCACTTCTCTCTGAGAGTGAGTCTGTGAGTCAGCTTTCTCAGCCATGTATGGTGCTGGAAACTCTCTCAAGTAATGATTCAGTGTAGACGGCAGGAGATAATGAGATTCTGCTCGCTTTGCGTTTCAGTCTATTTTCATATCTTTGCATCTCTCTCTCTTTAAGTATGCTGTCTCCCACACACCAGCTGTCTGTCTTTCTCCCAGCCTACGTTCTCTTTTCTGCTCCTCCGGTTCGTTTCTCGCTGCTTTTTTTTTCTAAGACGGACAAATGAAATGAAGCATATCTAACATCTTGCTATTTTTTCTACTTTATTAACATTTAATTGATATTCATAAATTGATTTAAAGTTCTGTTTGTTTGGTTTTTGTTAGAAGCGATTATATTAGAGAAATAAATAATGTTGAAAAACATGGCAGAATTTTGGAGGATTGTTAATTGGTTTGTTTTATTTTTCTTCCTTTCTCTTATCTGCTTTTCTTTATTTATTTCTTATTAAACATGACATTGATTTTTATATATATATATAATGAAGACTTCAGATGCAAAAGCCTCTAAGTCCGTCTAAAGTTTTTGTTTAATATTAACATTTTCATCAGGCACCTATGTATAGGTTTCTACCCAAGTACCAGCATTTCTGAATGGGCTGAGGCTGGGATTTAGTGAGTTAAAAGTGAAACTATTTCATGAACGTATACTATGTGCGGAGAGCATTCACTCGATATTATTATCTCATTTTTGACAGAGGTGGCTTTTAGAGGGTTTTGCATCGGAGGTATTCATATATATATATATATATATATATATATATATATATATATATATATATATATATATATATTAGGGATGCACCGATACCACTTTTTTCAGAATTGATCCGATCCGATACCAAAAATTCTGAGTATTGACCGATACCGATGCCGATCCGATACCAACACTTTTTTTTTTTTTATTAAGTAGAATTTATATAACTCTTTGTGTGTTGAACTAATAATCACTCTTTTGTGTGTTAAACACAATCTACTTAACCCTCTGAGGTCTAAGGGTTTTTTGGGGTCCTTGAGGTGTTCTGACATGCTCTGACATTTGAGCTTTTTTCAGTTATTTATAAACATGTTAATGGCAAAGGTGTAAATTCACTCTATATAGCACAAACAGGGCTACCGTAATATGTGAGCAACATGTATGTACATTAGGGATGCTCCGATTGATCGGACGCCGATCATGATCGGCCGATATTGGCTAAAAATAGATTGATCGGCGAACCCCAAAAGCGCCGATCAAAAAAGCCGATCACGTGACGTAAATTACTCGCGCGACTTTTTCCCACCTGCATGCGTGGCGCACAGGCACACAACAGCAGAGGGGAGCTTGGCAGTGGCAACATGAGTTCTCCTTCACCGGAACGAATAGGGAGTCTCCCAACGGATTGAAGCGCGCGGCTGCGTTTACACTTGGCATTAACATGCGATCAAGCTGATCGGATCAAGCAGATCGGATCATTAGCCAATCAGGACATGGGGCGTTTACATTTGTTCACATTAAGTAGCCTCTGTATCTGGATAACCGGTCGGATTTCTGTTTCCTGCTTAATATTTAAATTAGATCTGTGGCACGACACCAGATTAAGAGTAGCCTAAAGATGATACCAATTAAACAATGTCCCAATTGCTTTGACTCACTCATTTTACTTCCAATCTCCAGTAATTAGATCAAATTAATTTTTTTGAACGAATGAATACTTCCAGAGTTGATCATACAAAAATCATCTAGGTTTAAGCTTATAGCGTGCAATGACTATATTGACAGAAATGGGAGATTGATAAACATGCTGAAACAATAAAAACATTCAACATTTAAAACAAAACAAATTCCGATTTTTATTCCTCTGGCAAAGCAGCGTGCAGCTCTTCATGACTGACTGTGATTGTACAGGCGATCGCCTCGTTCAGATAATGTTGCAAAATTAAAATGAAAAATGACACACGTCGTATCATGTAAGTCTAAATAAACTGTTTTAAAGATTGACATTTATTGTAAGGTTGAAATAAGTTTCATTTCTTGTCTAAACTGCGTCTGGCCATTATTTTCTGACAGCCACGCGGGGAGACTGGGCGGGATTTAAATTACGTCCACCTGTGAATGCAGACACGATGGCTGGATTGCGTTTACATTACACTGAGATCCGATCACAATGCGTCCTCGACTACCTCCGAACCTGGACACGCTGATCGGATAACATTCCGATCAGATGTGCGTTTACACTTGTCTTTTCAATGTGTATGTGGACAACATCCGGATACAGGTCGCATGTTAATGCCAAGTGTAAACGCAGTGAAGACCGTGCACCGCGCGAGCCACAACAAGGCAAGGCAAGGCAAGGCAAGGCAGGTTTATTTGTATAGCACATTTCATACACAATGGTAATTCAAAGTGCTTTACATAGAAGAAATTAAAATAATCAAAAGAAATCAGAATAATTAAAACAGTTTAGAATAAAAGATAAAATACAGAAATAATCAAAAGAAATCAGAATAATTAAAACAGTTTAGAATAAAAGATAAAATACAGAAATAATCAAAAGAAATCAGAATAATTAAAAAGCATAACAGTACAAACAGTCGGACGAACAGTGGTACAGTGCTCATTCAGTAAATGCACAGCTAAACAGAAGTGTTTTGAGTCTGGATTTGAATGTGACTGTAGGAGCACATCTGATCTCTTCTGGAAGCTGGTTCCAGCTGCGGCTGGCATAGTAGCTAAAAGCAGACTCGCCATGCTTAGAGTGAACCCTTGGTATTTCTAGCTGATGTGATCCTAATGATCTGAGTGATCTGTTGGGTTTATATTCAGTGAGCATATCTGCAATGTATTGAGGTCCTAGGCCATTGAATGATTTATATACCAGTAATAATACCTTAAAATCAATCCTAAATGTAACTGGCAGCCAGTGTAAAGACCTGAGGACTGGTGTGATATGTTCATATTTTCTGGTTCTGCTCAGAATCCTAGCAGCAGCGTTCTGTATGAGCTGCAACTGTCTTATGGTCTTTTTGGGAAGGCCAGTGAGAAGTCCATTACAATAATCCACTCTGCTGGTGATGAAAGCATGCACAAGTTTCTCTAAGTCTTGACTGGAAACAAAGCATCTAATTCTTGCAATATTTTTCAGGTGATAATATGCTGATTTAGTTATTGCTTTGACATGACTACTGAAACTAAGGTCTGACTCCAGAGACACACCCAGATTCCTGACTTGATTTTTAGTTGTTTGACCCCTAGACTGAAGGTATGCGTTCACTTTGAGAACTTCATCTTTGTTTCCAAACGCAATGACTTCAGTTTTGTCTTTGTTTAACTGAAGAAAGTTTTGGGACATCCAATTGTTTACTTCATCAATGCATTGGAACAGAGAGTTAATGGGGCTGTAATCATTAGGCGATAGGGCTAAGTAGAGCTGTGTGTCGTCTGCATAGCTGTGGTAAGTGATTTGGTTCTTTCTCATTATTTGGCTCATTGGGAGCATGTACAGGTTGAATACGAGTGGCGCAAGAATTGAGCCTTGAGGGACTCCGCATGTCATGGGTGTCCACTCAGACTTATGGTCTCCTATACTCACATAATAACCTCTCCCTACCAAGTATGACCTGAACCATTTTAGGACTATCCCAGAAAACCCGACCCAGTTTTCCAGCCTGTCAAGAAGTATGTCGTGATCGACAGTGTCAAATGCAGCACTGAGGTCGAGTAGTACCAGCACTGATAATTTGCTTTTATCAGAATTTAAGCGAATATCGTTTACTATCTTTATGAGAGCTGTCTCTGTGCTGTGGTGCGGTCGGAAACCAGATTGAAAATTGTCAAAGTATCCATTTGAGCTTAAGAATTTGTTCAGCTGATTGAAGACAACTTTTTCAATGATCTTGCCTATGAAAGGAAGAACAACAGAACGCGGTATCTGCGCCACTGATCGCTGCGGCAACGAGCACTTTGATCACTTGATAAAAAAAGTTCAGCGCTAGATCGCCTCTTATTTAACAAATGAACAAAATGAATGCTCTGAGTTAACTGGAGATGTTTTTATTTATTTGTATTGGTACATTCGTGCCGCGAGATGTTTTAAAAGTGGTGGTGGTATTTTCTTTTCTTTGATCTGACGTAGTTGGTTCCTCAACTCTATCAGATTCAGATTCATATTATTTTATTTAATGCCATGTCAGCATTCAAATCTATTTTCATGGCAAAAATTCAATTATAAAAATACGAATATCATATAAATACAATAAAACAAAACAAATATAAACAAGAAGTCATTTTATACAATATATATATTTTTAGATGAACATATGATAAAAAATCCAAAACCTTTTCAGGCATAATCTCATTAAATATGTCCTTTAATGAAGTAACTTCATAAAAGAGCATTCTGCTCAACTACATCAGACGTTCATAATAATAACAGAAAAAAACTTGCCATAGTTTTGTCCTTTTATCAGTGGCCAGTTTTGGTGTAACAAGTTGTACATTTTGTTGCCAATTAGTAAATGTAGTGGGTGTATTAAGAGGCTACAATTTCCAAATATGCCTAAGTGTAACTTGATCCCCTCCCATTAGGCTGATCTGATGTGTGTTGGTCTGCCTGACCCCTCTTTGTTTGGAATAATTTAATGTTACTCTGCCTTATTTGGGAAAGCTGGCCTACAGTAGCCTTAAGACATCTCATTTTCTAAATACAATTAAATAAACACATTTCTACAAATGGTGCAAAGTCTGCTAGATTATAGATAAAAGATTCCCCTGCCATTCTGTGATCGGCAGTGATCGGCAATCGGCTGATCATGATTTTGGTGATCGGTGATCGGCCCCAAAAATGGTGATCGGAGCATCTCTAATGTACATGTTTGTATTTTTGAGAGAATATTGCTTATGCATGGTTATTGAAAAAACTAAAACTTAAAGTGTCTGAAATATGGCCACAAAACACATACTAAATATGTGTCCACAAGACTTTTGACTAATGAGTGTTGTTGCCTAGAATTTTTGCTTCAAAATGATCTGAAAATCATCCTGCCTAATCATTTACATAAAACAATACATTGATTTAAATTTTATAAGACACCTTTTGTTTGGAAAGGCAATATGCGTGGAGGCGTGTTCACACCTGAGAAGACAAAGGCCGGATAATGAGCCCTATAATGAGCTGCATATTAATTAGCCCTTTCACACAGGTGTGTCACAGGATCCCAAAGAATGCAAGGACAAAAGAAATTATCTATATATACATATTTTACAATTAGAAATTGTAACCATTTACAAATAGGTTACAATTACAACAACAATTACAATTTTAACAATATTTCAAGTGTATTTCTTTGTAAAAAGTATAAATTTTATCATACGTATTAAAAAAGGTAAGGATTCATTAGTTTGAATATTGGAACAAACACTATAATAACATCTAAGTTGATAATTCAATATACCCACTTTATTTTTGACAAAACATCATACTATAGTATATTTAACTATGAGCAGAAATTGGTGAACAAAAGCTTAACTATTTAATGTGACAGTAGTCTTTTTTTACAGTCAAAACTTTATAATCTATCCAAAACTAATCACAAAATCTTGTCTAAACATTCATATTTAGTCTGTAACATATTGTGTATGATATATTAGTATATACATGTGAATTTGCAGCTTGTTGCTTATACAGACATTTTATTTCAACATATTTCAGTCTATTTTTACTCATCTTAATAGGCTATAGCAATATAGTTTGGATGTGTTCATGTAAACATAACGTTTACTAATGTAGGTGCGAGAGTGAATGAACGGCACAGACACGCGCTGTATAACTGCAGTAAACAAAGCGCGCGCGCCTGTGCCGTTCATTCATCATTTAGCCTACACACAGACACGCAATTCATATTTAAACAGTCTTTTTGCGGTTTACAGTCAGACACTATTCAATATCGCGATTAGAACAAAGCACTTAAGAATAAATGACTTACTACATCAGCTGGATACGTTGCTCCTCCAAATGAAACTACCAGCACTTCTATTCCAGGGTTATTAGATAGCGTATCCTTTCGCTGTGAGGAATAATACTGTGTACACAGCTGTACAAGATACTTACTAAACACGATGTGTTTTATAATCCAGCTGGTGGGCGTTGGCATGTTTGAATGGCTTGCCTTAGATCATTTGCGTTTGAATACCGGCGCGCTGTCCGTGGGCGTGGCACATTAACGCGTAATGAGGTATAATGAGCTGGAAAGAAAAATACTGACATCTCTCTCTTTTCATACAGATTACATAAACTGAGAATATTTGTTTTTTATATAAATTAATTCATTTAAAAGAAGAGAGCTTCATTATAGAAAAACACTCGTGCCTGTATGACAAGTATTCGCGAAATTACAGTTAATTTTCGGACGCGTTTCAGAATGGACTTAACTGACAGAGAGAAGGCAGAACGCGCATCATGTTTGTTTTTCTTTATTTGGCGAAAAGCACAACACTTTGTTTTTATTGTGAGTATCCAGAAAAAAAATAGACACTTATCAGGATCGAATGATGTACAACACTTAATATGTAAGATCAAAATCAACAGAGTATTTTGAATTTCTTTTGCACTGATAAGAAAAAAAGCAAGACTATCGCGCCCGCGCGATAGCCGACCTCAGAGGGTTAATACAGACAACTTCATTATAAAGAAAAACAAATCCAAAAAATATATGATCATAATCTATGACAAAAATGCTTTTATAAACTAGATTAGTGGATAATTCCGCAGTAAAATTTAGTCTAGAAAAATCATAAGTCCACAATAATTGTATAAAATCTGAACATCTAGTGAAAAAAACAAATAAGAGACAATAAGTGTGACACTAAATCTGGTAAAACGTTACACATTGCTCTTTGTATTGTAAAATACATTCATGAAAAACAAGTTAACAAAAATCAAAAAGATAATGCAAAATGCTGAGATTTTATGAAATGAATAAATGCATGTGTGGACATGACAACCCATTCTCTCTGAGACTGAGAGCTGTTTGCCCATTTTCTACACCGCTAATAAAAAGACCAGTCAGTTTCAGTTTAGGCAGTGGCGTGTGTCCCGCGTATGGTCACATCGTGAGTTTCTCCGGTGTGCAGCGCAGAGAACAGGTGAAGATGACGCCAAGCACACAGACACTGAACTGGTGGCCAGAAAACATTCTACCTCTGTTATATGGCGATATTTTGGCTGTAAGATAACCGACACCGAGCAGAGAGAGCAGGGCTGCCAACTCTCACTCATTCAGTGTGAGACTCGCGCAATCGACACTTTCCACACGCTCTCACGCCACACATCCATTTTCTCACACAGAGAAAAATCGCGAAGCAAAGAGGACACTGACACCGACAGACCAGACAGAGCAGGATACTTTTGATATGAAACTAATTCTCAGCTCTCAGATTCTGTCAATTTTTTCTGTCAATTGAACAAAATTCAGACAATAGCGTTTTGGCGCTTGTAAATGTGACGTGACAGATCGTGGTCGTGATCCGAACATCTCTTAGCCTACTCTTTAGTTAATAATAAATAAACATGAATGAACAAAAGGTGTGTTGATAGATACAGTACAACCGAAATGTTTATGCCTCATACTAGGGCTGCAACAACTAATCGATATAATCGATAATAATCGATTATGAAAATCGTTGTCAACGAATGTCATTATCGATTAGTTGCTCTGCTTACGTCACGGGGAGCATTTACTGGTGATTGGTTGAAACAGGCCTATCATGATGCGGCACACACGCACACACACGCAAGGTCTCTCTCCCTGTGCCGCTCTGTCGTGCGCGCGCTACACAGTTTGGACTTTGGAGCACTCTCTTCTGTCTCGCATGCGCTCTCTTGCTTGCACGCTCTAGATTCCAGGAGTTTGAACTAATTTGCGGACATCAGGGAGCCGCTATCAATATGCGGGAGACTCCCGGAACTTTCGGGAGACTTGGGATGTCTGTATTTTGTCTCGGGCATCAGGTTGTGCAATCATTTCGCTCGCAACATAAGTGATGGATTAAAATAGCGCTACGCAGAAATAGGCTAAATTAAAACGGTGTTTAGAAAGTGAAGCACTAAATATAAAGGCAGTTATTAACAGCAGCAGTAAAAGATTGTTTTTTAGTCACTGTAGTCAGTGGTTTTCAGCGAATGCTTGTGCACTAATGCATCATTTTCTTGTCCTTTTAATCAAGCCTGTTTGCTGCGTCTCCATTCCGTTCTCTTTTTATAGCATTTGTCTTCTATTAAGTTTTAATTGTTTTACAAACGCGATCTACTGCGGCTCTACTACGTTCACACGCTTTTTTTTTTCAGTCTTTCTATATTTATTTTTAGCAATTTATCCTTATAATTAATTGAATCTTAAATAAAAATTAAATGAATTATGTACTTTACATGTTTTTGGTTTCTATCTTCACATCTGAACATGTCTGTGTAAATTAGTTTTTAACAAAAATTATGTTAAAACAATGTTGTATATAATTTAGATTTTTTTGTTTTTCATGGTTGTCAACTTGCCATCAGCAATTATCATTAAAAACAATGCAAATATTGATATTAGTAAAACTCAATGTGTGGCTTTTGTACACTTTTACACATAAATACCATGATTAAGGGTTTTATTTAGTTGTAATAAACAAAAAATCAAATTGAAATTTTATCCGATTAATCGATTTAATCGAAAAAATAATCGTCCGATTAATCGATTATGAATATAATCGTTAGTTGCAGCCCTACCTCATACATAATATCGATCAATCAGTGTTTTTTTTCAACAGCGGAAAGAGGTCAATAAAACCGCTGGAGAACAATGTCACATAACGTTATATTTTCCTCAGGAAAGCCATTTAATAGCACGTTAGTTGGCTAAACAAATTATATAGAGAGAGGAGTATTTTGCTAAATATGTGCACTATATTAAATATTTATTATATTTTTACTTAACATTAAAATGTTGTAAAGTTGTTATTATAGCCTAGTAAAAACCACATTACATTTAATTTGAGTTGTTATTTTTAACCTTTAATAATAATACCAGCTGACAGGGCTCTCTGTATATTTACAGCATTAGGAGAGATTTTTTTTCTTGAGAAAAATTAACATGCATCTGCTAGCTACCTAATTTTTATCCAAATGAATCCATATTGAATCAAGATCGGAATCAAATCACAAGATTTGAATTGAAATGGTAAAATTTGTGTCAAGCAATAATAAAAAACAGTAGCCAACAAGACATTGTACCATGTTGTAATATGTTGTCACTACACAAAATTCAGTTTAGTTACCAAATGTTTTGACAATCACAATACACTTATACCAAAAATGATCCACAGACTGAGTTTACAAAAGCATGTTACATCCTGCTTAAATGTCCCTGCTTGTCTGGACCGAATGTTCAAAATATCTTATTTATATGAGCATACAAATGTTCTTATTTATTGTTCTATTTTATTTTGTAATATTGTACTATTGAGACAATAACAAGCTTGCAGTAATGCAAAGATGTCATTAATTTTGTAAAAAATATTATTTTAATTTGGAAACACTGCATTTAGTTGTTGCTAGTTTGAGCTGAGAAATACACATTTCAGCATTATCACTAATCTGTGTGTGCATTTTCCTTGAGAACCAAGCAAGTTGACTCATGAAACCATTTGTTTATTATATCGCAATCGTAATATTGACCTCAATAAGCGCAATATGACATTTTCCCCAAACCGTGCAGCCCTAAAATATATACGATTATATAACTAAAATGTACTCATTAAAGTGTATATATATATATATATATATATTATGATTATTTTTATTTTTTGCCCAAGTACTTTCAAACAGTCTTCCAGCTTATCGATTTTTATATAATGGATTCATAATGGAAATGAATGTACGTGCCCAGTAGAGTCCCGTGTGGACCTCGTGTTGAACTGCTGTCAGTGTTGGTCAGTGTCTCTTCTCTCTCTGTGTGTGTCTAGACTCAGTCGCTTCACGAGCATGGCGTCGAGACAGGAGACGACAGAGACCGAATCCCAGGAGCAGAACGACGGAAAACCCTCGGAGAATAAGACGGCCAGCCGGTCTCTGGACGGGATGCAGGAGAAGCTGGACCCGGCGCTGGACCCGTCCACCCTCCCCCCTCCGGACCCCTCTCTGCAGGCCGGGACGGGGAGCGTGAACGGGTCCGCGGAGCAGCCCGGGGGGTCGGCCGGCCTCAGAGACGGGCGCTGCTTCCAGAAGCTTCTCCAGGCCGAGACGGACCGCATGGAGGCCTGGTGTCGACAGATGGACCTCGAGACCAAAGACAAACAGCTGTCAGAGGAGGGTGAGATACTCGCTCGACAAATAACTGACAAGGAGTTTCATTAAAGGGATCGTTCACCCAAAAATTTAAATTATCCCATGACTTACTCACTCTGAAGCCATCCTAGGTGTATATGACATTCTTCTTTCAGACGAATACAATCGGAGTTATATAAAAAAATGTCCTGGCTCTTCCAAGCTTTATAATCGGAGTTAATGGGTTTTTGTTTTTGGAAGTCCATCAAAGTGCATCTATCCATGATAAAAGTGTTTGAAACGGCTCCGGGGGTTAATAAAGGCCTTCTGAAGTGAAGCGATGCGTTCGTGTAAGAAAAATATCCATATTTAAAACTTTATCGACTAAAATAAATAGCTTCCGGCAGATGGAAAATCATGGGCTAATTTTCATTTTTGGGTGAACTATCCCTTTAATCAAGCAGTTTCTGATGGATAAAACCAAATTAAGTTAATTCACTTCACTTGGATTATTAGGGCCCGAGCACCAATGGTGTTGAGGACCTTATTGGAATTGCTCTGTTTATTCAAATATGTAATTAATTTGAGGTTAATTTTTCTGTTAGTCAAAAATCGAATTACTCAACTAATTAATAATAAAAATAACTGACTATTAATTTAATTAATCCAACCAATTCCTGGTGGATAAAATCAATTGTATATTCAAGTTTAATTTCAATTATGTAACTAGTTTCAGTTGAGTTGTTCAGTTAAAAAATCTATTCAGTTACTTAAAAATTAATTGATGATAATTAATATTGATTTTAATAAATAATTAACTTCATTTTATTATCCAATCAATACTTCATGGCTATTTAAGTTTTACCCTATTTTTTTACAAATATTTCAATAAATAAATAAATAAAAATAATAGGGCTGCAACAACTAATCGATAAAATCGATAATAATCGATTATGAAAATCGTTGTCAACGAATGTCATTATCGATTAGTTGGTCTGCTTACGTCACGGGGAGCGTTTACTGATGACGTCACTTTCATGACAACACAGTCGATCGCGAAATGGCAGTGAGTACCTACAGATCAATCGACGGCAGAAAAAAAGTGTGCACCCCAAGCCGGGGCTGTTTACACCTGGCCACTTCATGCGTTTTCTCAGATCGGATAGCTCTGATTTATCAAAACGATTCCATTTACACCTGGTCACATAAATGTGTTTTCGCTCTTCAATTCCCGTGCTATATGCAGATTTAATGGAGTTCACGTCACCGAAAGCAACAGATATGAGCTGCATTTTATTGATTAGCAGTTAAAATCAAAATCAAACACCGCAATAAGAGAGAGCGGCAACAGCACTGGTAAGATCATTTCGTTTCTTTACTTTTAATGATGATGATTGTGCGTTAAGCGTCTGCGACTTACTTTCACTTTGATTTGCGATAGTTTGCTCGTTGGCTTGATGAATAGATCGCTCATCTGCGGTTATGCGTGTTGCAGTAGCGTCGTCATATCCGGCTATAACATTACATTGCCTATAACACACTCTCACATGTTTATTTTTTTTTAGCATTTTTGGGAGGAGTAAAATGTACATATGTGGTTTCAACAACTAGGCTAGATGCATTTACACTTTTCCAGTTTCGTATGGAATGAGTCTCAGATCTCCTCCTGAATTGGTTTGAGCGCGTTTAGAAGGCCTTTTACACCTGGTCTTTTCACAATCCGATAGCTATCTGATCTGAGAAAACAATGCTACTGTGTAAACAGCTTTGTTTACTAACTTCGGAACAGTCACACTAGATCTATTTTGTCTCGAGCATCAGGTTGCGCAATCAGTTCGCTCGCAACATAAGTGATTGATTAAAATAGCGCTACCGCAGAAATAGGTTAAATTAAAACGGTGTTTACAAAGTGAAGCACTAAATATAAAGGCAGTTAATAACAGCAGCAGTAAAAAATTTTTTTTTTAGTCACTGTAGTCAGTGGTTTTCAGCGAATGCTTGTGCACTAATGCATAATTTTTCCTGTCTTTTTAATCAAGCCTGTTAGCTTGCTGTGTACCTCCATTCCGTTCTCTTTTTATAGCATTTGTCTACTATTAAGTTTTAATTTTTTTTCAAACGCGATCTACTGCGGCTCTACTACAATCACACGTTTGTTTTCAGTCTTTCTATATTTAAATTATCAATATATTAAGGTTTAAAATGTCAAAAATAAAGATTATATTAGTAAAACTCAATGTGTGGCTTTTGCACTTTTTAAAGTACACTTTTACACATGAATACCCTGATTTAAGGTTTTATTTAATTATAATAAACAAAAAATCTAATAAAAAAAAAAAAAAACGTTATCCGATTAATCGATTATTCGAAAAAATAATCGTCCGATTAATCGATTATCAAAATAATCGTTAGTTGCAGCCCTAAAAAATAATAATAATAATTATTGAAATTGTTTATTTTATTGCTCAGAAATAATTATAATATATTACACATATGATAAATTATAATTATACATAAAAATAAAATTAATTATGAAATATATTATACATAAAATAAATGTATAGTGTAATTTATTACTTATAAATAATTGTGTGTATGTTTGCTATTTTGAGCTGAACTCAAAGATCTAAGACTTTTTCTATGTACACAAAAGGCGTGTTTATCTAAAATATTATTCACAAATCTGTCTAAATCTGTGTTAGTGAGCACTTCTCCTTTGTCGAGATAATCCATCCACCTCACAGGTGTGGCATATCAAGATGCCGATTAGACAGCATGATTATTGCACAGGTGTGCCTTAGGCTGGCCAGAATAAGGCTGGCTGCCTCTGTGCTTTTAAGAAGAATGTCACCCTGACGTAACCAATGTGAATAATTACCTTAAATAACCTTTTTTACCATATTTAACTAAACCTGATTTCAGACTTACTTACTAAATCTTAATTCAGACTTTTATAGAGCATTTTCAGTGCCATTACTACTGATATAAATGTGCAGGAAGCTGCTGGTAATTGCAGCAGGTTTATCTTGATGTTCTGGCCCTCGGATCTCAGGAGCTTCCCTTTACAGACACGTATCAAACGCCCTGCGGATCCATGAATAAAGGATGATATCACTCTCTCTCTAAACGTGCAGCCTCGTTAATGAGCTTTAATCAGAAACGGCTCTCTGTTGCCTGCTAATTTTGGCTCCTCGAGCCTGTGATTAAAGTCATTAGGTTTGAACCTGGCATGAATAGAGAGAGAGAGGAAAATCAATGGCAGTTTCTGTGACATGATGATGCAGAAATGATGTTGTGTTTCTCACTCCTCCACAGCAAGCAGATGCAAACGTAATGTATCAATGTTTCTGCTGTCTGTGTGGTTTGATTGACGGCACACTGTCAACATAGAGATAGTAGGGCTTAGTATTGACACAAATTTCGCGTTTCGGTTCGATTTTGATTCTCAAGCTTGCAGTTCGATTCGATATGGATTATTTTGGATATATATCAAGTACAGAACATGGCAAATGTTCTCGAGGAAAAAGATCTCTCAACTAATGCTGTAAAATTAACTGATTTGTATAAATGAATACAGTTATGATACTAACTTTATAATGGCATAATTATGTTTCTACTCCAATTTGTTTTTTTTTAAATAAAAACATTAGGGATGCACTATATATCGCCACCATATCGTTATCGGACGATATATGTAAATTTTTTTTTTTAATGTTATCGGCCCGATAAGAAAATTTGGACAATATATTAAAGCAGATAATGTATTATTTCCTTCAGATACGCACTGTTCGCCATGATGGTTTTGAATTACTTGAAATATGATTTGAATCACTTTAAAAAGGGGAAAATACAGTAAAGTTCAACATGTGCAGCACAAGTCTGTCATATCTGCGACATAAAATTATAAAAACATCATAATTGTGTGCTTGGGACATGGATTTTAATGGGGAGACTTTTATGTAATCAAGCCCTCAAGAAATATATACAAATTTGGATTTAGATTTATCGGCCAACAATATCGGTTATCGGCTTTTAAAATATAAAGAATTATCGGTATCGGCCAAAATTTTCACATCGGTTCATCCCTAAAAACATTTATATAGGGGCTTTCATAAAAACTTTAGTTCATTAAAAATTGGAAATTAAATATTGAGGAACAATTATAATAAATATAATGAATAGTACATATGTGCATATATTTGTCAAAATGCTCTCTAGATTTAATTTATCTCACTAATGAGTTTATGGTCATTGAATGGCTTTTTTGAGGTAAATGTAACATTGCATAAATACTATGTTGTGACACTTTTTACTAGCTGTTTTATTGACGTCTTTTCGTGGTTAAAACACTGATTTAGTGATTTCATGAGATATGATACGGATTTCAATAAGTTGTACTGCATCTTTCAACACTTTCTTATGTTCATTCATGTTTATTTGATGCTATAATAAAGCTGAAGAGATGATGGGTTCATGTGCTGCTCGATCTGGGGCACTACAGCGACCTGTCACGCCACATTAAAGGGCAACAAAATTGACAGAATTTGAAATCTGAGACTGTTTCACATCGAAAGTAACAAAGCACAAAGCTTTTTGCGATTAATCCGGTGTCGGTTCATAAAAATTAGAGTCAATTAAAATGGATATTTTTTTGCCCAGCTCTAATAGATAGCAGGCTTACGAAGAGCGTGTGTGTGTGTGTTCCTGTAGTGTTGGGAGAGGTCCGCAGTGCCGTCGGATGCGCTCAGCTCTTGATGTCTCAGAAGTTCAAGCAGTTCCGGGGCCTTTGTGAGCAGAACCTGGTGAGTATCCCGAGAGCCGATCACTTACGGGGCAGTCCTGAGGTCATGTCTCACATCTCACCCTACATATAAATATATGTACTTTTTTTATTTTTATTTTTTTTATTTAGGGATAAAGTATACATAATTGTTGTGAAAATTTCACAATGCAAATCTTAATGTTCATACAAAAATATAAAATAATAAAAATAACTCTGTGTGTATATATATATATATATATATATATACACATACACACACAGAGTTATTTTTATTATTTTATATTATTTTATATTTTTGTTATTTGTATTATATATATACACACACACACACACACACACATAAACGGGTTTTAGAAAGGTTGTTCTTTACATTGAATTGAGTGTGCAAACATTTTTATCTGACAACTTTCATTTCTGTTTAAAAAAGAAAATATTAAAGAGGGAAGGGATGAAGGAGATTAATGTGAAGATGTGAAATGAACAGACTGAGAACGTTGTCCTATTAGATAAAAAGTATATGTGGACAAAGTTTTCCTTTTGGGGACATTTGCAGTTAAATAAAAGGTGATAAATCGCAATGTGAATCAAAATTTGTGTTACTGCAATACATAGCACATCACAAAATGTTTAAAATCTCAATTTCTTATTGTGGCTTTTTTCTGCTGATGTAACTGAGGCCGCAGGATGAGAAGAAATACCATCCAATAATATCTTGCATTATTCTATTACTTCCAATCTGTTGGATAAAATCTAGTCCCGCCATTCTTCTTTCCTGCTTAATACTTTCTTGGAAATACAGCAGGAGTGCTGATCATCAACCCAGAACTGGTCATGTGACTCACAGATATGATAATATGCTGTAGAAGCGCCCTCTGCTGGCACTCTGTCCTCATCACCTCAGTTCAGTTCCTTCATCTAACATCCATTGAAGATTTCATAAGGTCAAATCAGTGCTGTAGTGTGTGTACCGTTACGCACAGGGTTTGAAATTAACTTTTTCCTCACCGGCCGACTTGGCTACTTAATTAATTAGGATAGGATAGGATAAACTTTATGTGTCCCCGAAGGGACATTTGTCTTGGGCAAAGTGCTACAGTATTACCCAACACAATACACAACACAACAATGCACACAGCACAACAACGTATAAAAATAAAATACAAGATATGTAAAGTGCTTAACACAGTAAAGTGCTACTGCTAATGCGCTATAGGTGCATTGTTCCGGGTCATATTCAACGATTTTATCGAGGCTGGAACAAATGAAAGCTTCAGTCTATTATTTTTACAAATTGGCATTCTCAGTCTCTTTCCCGATGGCAGCGGCTGGTATTCGCTAAAAAGAGGATGTTCAGAGTCCGTGCTAATACTCGTCGCTCTTCTCATCATTGCCTCTTCGTATAGAGACTGTATGGGTTCATATTGTTTTATTCCTATGATTTTCATGGCTGTTTTGTGGATATAGGCCAATTTGTTTTTCAATTGAACAGACAAATTTCCAAACCAGACTATGATTCCATAGCGAATAAGACTTTCAAGCGTGGCTTGGTAAAAAACAAGTAAAATGTCACTGCCCACCCCATAGTCTCAATCTTCTTAAAAAGTAAAGCCTCTGTTGATGGACCAATTTGATGGACCTGAAGTGGATAGATGTTCTCTTCCAGTTTCTTGTTTTTTTTCTATTAGTTGTAAGCATTTAAAAGTGCACTCAAGCTATGAAATGAGTGTGTGATGTGTCTGTTTCCGTCAGGATGTGAACGCTCAGCCGCGACCCACTGCGCAGGATCTGGCCGGTTTCTGGGATCTACTCCAGCTGTCCATCGAGGACATTAGCATGAAGTTCGACGAGCTCCACCTCCTCAGGTCCAACGACTGGAAGATGTCTGAGACCCAGGACAAAAAGGTCCAACTCATGTACCTTTCCAACATCCTAACGCTTCCTTTTGCTTGTTTAACCAATGTGACGGTAGAATGAAGTTCTGGTTTCTGGTTATACTTCAGTGTTTAGATCTAGAACCATTCCCTTGTTGGAGCTGCCCATCCTCGTAATAAGGTCATGTGATGAAAATGTAGTGCGTCAGATGCTACTTAAAAAATAGTAGGCATGATTAGTAATATCTAGTGCAAATGGAGTAAGTGTAATAATGTATTTATATGTTAAGAATTAACATTAAGTATTACATATTAATTTAATATTTATTTGATAGTTGATTTTATTATTATTTTATACATGTATTTAATATACTGCACATTATAAATTTATTCCATTTATTTTTATTCTATATGTATTTTATAAATCACTTGTTTTCTATTCTATATTTATTTATTTTTTAAATCGTTTAAAATGAAATGTTTATTTTATAAACATATTTTATATTTGCTTTATTTTAAGTAAATGTAATTTTATTTTAACTTTATAAGCTAGCATAGTGTATTCTATTAGTTATTATAAAAAAATTAAAAATATATTTAATAATTAAAATTAATTTTAACTTCATTATCATTAATTATTTGCTTTTATATTTTATTTATATTGTTTGATTTTATAAATAAATTATTAAATATTTAGTATTTATTTATATATGTATTTATATTTTTTAAATAAATGTAATATTCAAAATAGTGTAGTGTATTTTAATAGTGCTAATTAATATGAATGATTTAATACTTATTTTATTATTTTAATAAATGTATTAATAAATAGTTAAAAATACGGATTACATATGACTTTGTGTTATTGCAAAACTCTGTGTGTGTATATATATATATATATATATATATATATATATATATATATATATATATATATATAATGTTTTTCTGGTGTAACTGAGGTTGCAGGATAATATTTAATATTAATGATTAATTATGAATTTTTATTTTATTATTAATTGAAATGGTTAAAAATTGTAATTCTTAAAAATCGTTTAAAAAATGATAATCCTATTTTAATTGTTGAATGATTGTCCTCAGGAGGAGAAGAAGCCTGCTCCAGCCCACACACCAAAGAAGACTGTAAAGATAAAGTCCAGCGGCGGGAAGGAGAAGAGCCTGGACTCTGTGGCCGATAAACAGCGTCAGGAGGCCAGAAAGCGTTTAATGGCGGCCAAACGTGCCGTTTCCGAGCGGCAGAACTCCGCCACCGAGAGCGCCGAAAGCATCGAGATCTACGTCCCCGAGGCTCAGACGCGACTCTAATAAACCACAAAACCATAAACTCCTCCCAAACCTAGAGACGCTCTCTGGCGCTTATGGGCACGCTCACACTTACGGACCCGGAGCGCACCACGCCTGGATCTAAAGGTGAACAGCCGGAAACAACGAGCAAAAAAATACAATAAAAAGAGCGAAAAATTGAATTTGAACGCTTCCGCGTCGCCGCTGCCACTGAAGAACCTCCTGTTGACCGTTTGTTTATATGGTTTCCCCTTGTTATAATTATAAATGTTATAAAAGTTAACTATCTCATGGAATATATCAAGACTTTGTCTGTAAATTGTGCTAATATCTCTGATGATGAAAAGACCGTGTCAGATCTCAGACCCTTTACTCGCGTCACATGACCCGCTTCACCCGTCACATGACCCATGGACAGCATGCACTCAGGATCCTGCACGTGTGCACTTGTCTTTCATCAGCTCAGTCTTCCCGTTCTCACAAACACCTTTCTTTTCCTTTTTTCCGGCTGTGTGGAGCGCCGTCGTCGGGAGCACGAACACGTGACTTTATCACTCGAAGCGTTTGAATGGCGTTGCGTATGTGAATGTTCAATGCCTCTGGATTTCTGCGGTAGATGTTTTGATGGTACAACAGATACTTGAAGTCTGACGTGAATCACCGTAGGAAGTCGTAGAATAGCACAGGAAGCAGATTTTAGCACTGTTTGTTTCACGTCACTTTTCACTCCAGTAAAATTTAATGCAGAAACGCATTTCAGCTTGATTTATTTTCCACGTCAAACAATCCATTTTTATTTAATAGGGTCCAAATATTACCACTCGACTTTGTTTTAATGATGAATGTTTTAAAACTTCAACAATGATAATGTCCAGATTTTGACTTGGACCAACAGCCTGTTTGTTTTGTAATATTATTATTATTATTATTATTATTAATATTATTTTAATTTGAAAGGTTTCAGTTGTTTTTTTTCTGTCCATTCATTCCATGTGTTTTTCAGCACGGTTTCCTGATGCTACGGCTCCAGTGATGACCGTACAACCGTGTCTTTGTGACCAATTAGAGCCCATCATTTGTGATCAAATGTTTTTTTATTATTATTATTTTCTTTGACAGATATTAAAAACTTCCGTTACCCAAAACTCAGCTGATTTTAGTTTGGAAAAGTTGTTTGTGTCAGATTTCCACACATTGAGCCCAAAAGTGTCACAGTGTTTACTCTTTTCAGTGTTGATCAACAGATGGTTTACTGAGCATATTAAACTGGGTTCAAATGTGTTTAAAGGATTAGTTCACTTTTAAAAAAACTTTTGCTGATAATTTACTCACCCCCATGTCATCCAAGATGTCCATGTCTTTCTTTCTTCAGTCGAAAAGAAATTAAGGTTTTTGATGAAAACATTCCAGGATTTTTCTCCATATAATGGATTTCAATGGGACTCAAACGGTTCAAGGTCCAAATGACAGTTTCAGTGCAGCTTCAAAGGGCTTTAAACGATACCAGACGATGAATAAGAGTCTTATCTAGCGAAACGATCGGTCATGTCAAAAATAAATAAAAACGTTTAAGTTTTATAATCACAAATGCTCGCCTTGCTGTTCTGTGATGCGCGTTCGTGACGGCACGTAATACGCAATTCGTTGAAAAGGTCACGCTTCAGTGTTTACAAATGTGAGGAAGGAGGACCATATACACATTCAAATGTCTTTGTGTCAGTTTACCGTTTAAAATGCCCATTTCGTGTGCGTGTCCTTGGTGTTTTAATATTAAAAAGGCTAAAAGTATACATTTGTAAACACTGACTCGGTACGTAAGCGTGACCTTTGCCGTCACGAACGTGCATCACAGAACAGAGCAAGCCGAGCATTTGTGCTTATAAAACTTAAACTTTTTTATTTATTTTTGACATGACCGATCGTTTCGCTAGATAAGACTCTTATTCATCGTCTGGTATCATTTAAAGCCCTTTGAAGCTGCACTGAAACTGTCATTTGGTCCTTGGACCGTTTGGGGCCCATTGAAGTCCATTATATGGAGAAAAATCCTGGAATGTTTTCATCAAAAACCTTAATTTCTTTTCGACTGAAGAAAGAAAGACATGGACATCTTGGATGACATGGGGGTGAGTAAATTATCAGCAAAAGTTTTTTTTAAAAGTGAACTAATCCTTTAACACACTTCACCTTTCAGATCTCTGGAGAATCACTGTCGGTTTGTTCATGTGCTGAATTACATATAATCATAATATACAGTCTCTGTTTAGATTTAAATAGGCAAATGCTTAAGAATCTATGATTGGATCATTATTGCAGTGATTATTATGTTTCTAGCATGTTATATGTTTGGCAACAGTTCTTCTAACCCTAATGGAGTGATGGAGTGTGTAGCTTTTCATTTCTTAAACATCCATGTAGGAAGACACATCATGACCATATCCAGTCCAGAGCTTACATTCATTGAAAGTTTGGGATGTGCCTGAGGAGACTTTACAGAGTGCTGGACTCTTGCATTGACAAGATCTTGACCAAAAAATGTATGGAAATAAAGGTTGTGATGTCACCCTGGAATATGGTCATGATGTGTTTTCCTACATGGAGTGTGTAGCTTTTCATTTCTTAAACAACCATCACTCCATTAGGGTTAGAAGAACTGTTGCCAAACGTATAACATGCTAGAAACATAATAATGTAGCGAATTAGCTCTATGAAATATTAATAACCAATCATAACTTGTTATAATTGATTATGAATATTTGGGTCAGTTAATCAGATTAACTTGATGTAGCTACATTAACATTACAACCAATTACTCAGTTCATTCTGTGAACTCTCAATATTGGTTAATTAATTAATTAATAGAAATGTACATTTCCGGGGCATGGGAAATGTCTTTCTTACTAAGTACTACTTAGAGCAAATAGTCAAGATCGATATGATTATTGACTTCCAGATATGAGCTTGAGGCACGGACAACTTTACGTGTGACATGAACAAGACTTTATTAACTAGACTAAACATGTAAACTACTCTAACATACACATACATACATGTATACAGTTTACCAAGGGAAAGAGAGCCGAAGAAGAATACAGGAAAGCAAGAAGTTATAGCATTGTTTGAAATTCAGCAGATCAACAGCCTTGAGCAAACCATCAGTTTAGTTCTAACACGTCCTTTAAGAGGTGTAAGGATACTTAATGTATCAAGTAATGAGACTAAGTTTGATACTTTCATGTCTTGCCCATTTGAATGAAACTGTCCTGATGCAATTTGTTGAGGCTCCTGTTGATCTTTGCTGATGTTTTGATGAGAGAGAACCGGTTGAAGTCAGAGGATCTTTGGAAAGACAAGGCCGCAGCCTGGCGCAAGCTTGGGGTCCTTATAAAACTTCTAGTTTAGCATCATCTTCACATCAGGACTTTTCAGGAAGGACCAAGAGAAAGAGAGAGCTAAGAGAAGCTCAGAGCAAAAAAAAGTCAAGCGATTCAAAAAGCCAAGAGAGTCAAGAGAGAGAGCTGATCTTGTGTTCAGTGAAGGGTGAAGATGTCACACCCTTTGGAGGTGTGTGAGCCAGTAAGAAGTAGTCCCTTTGGAGGGAGATTTTACGACTCTTTGTGTTCGAGCAAGGCGTTTGAATCTGTAATTTCATTGGGTGTTCAAGAAAAATAATCTTTAAGATTCTTATAATACCCATGCGTCACAAAGTTAGCAAAATGTAATGTAAATTAACAAATGGGGAATGAAGATTGGAGTTTATAGAGATCAAACATGCCACACATATGATTTTGGCTAACCATAGTATGCAGTCTGAGTAAAGTCTGAAACATTAACCCATTAGAGTTTACAAGAAAACAACATTTTGGATGGCCAAAACAACATCAGAAGGAAAATCATGAGATGTGAAAATTAGATACATGTTTATACATTTCTCAAGTGGTTATATATATAGAATATATAGGATTAACAGCGTTTATTTCTCCTCCTCAGAGGAATTAAGTGAGTGTCACAGATCTTTGTTGGGAGAGTGAGTTTGCCGGACTATTTATTAAATATAATGAATAATTTGTGTGTGTGATTGGTCCAGACGCTACAATAATCACTTCAATAATGATCCAATCATAGACTCTTAAGCATTTGCTCATTTAAATCCAAACAGACTTTTATTAGTATTAGTATTATTAGTTTTTTGGGTTTTTTTGTCCGGCAGTGTATGAGGCCTTTAGTTCACAAGCAAACCATTTTCTGAAGCTGGAGGAAAATTGTGTTTGAATGGTGAGTGAGTGTTTATGGAGGAGATTAGATGGCACTATTATTAATAATTCATACATTTTTCAGAGTTTGTATTCCATTATAAGCACTAAAAGGATAGTTCACCCAAAAATGAAAATTTGACTTGTTATAAAGCTTTGAACGAGAAGATGCCAGTGTTTCAGAAGCTTGATTCTCATGGTTTGTGTGGTGTGTGTGTGAAGTTCAGACTTGCTTCAGTTTGAACTCAACATGTAGAAGTGAGTCATGTTCGTTAAATCTTTTCTTTGTTCACATGATGATGACTGAGGCATGAACACACATAATTCAGTTTTCTTAAAATCTGGATTTTATCAGCCCCTCCTGTCCTCTCGTAATAGGCCATTATAATTATATTGTATTTTTTTTGTGTGTGTGTGGAAACTGTACCATTCAAAGGTTTGGGGTAAATAAGGTTTTTAAAAAGACTAAAAGTGAGAGTAAAAACAATTATAATGTTACAAAATAATTCTATTTCCAAATAAATACTGTTCTTTTGAACTTTCTATTCATCAAAGAACCCTTAAAAAGTATTATTTCAAAATATATATATCATGGTTTTATTAAGCAGAAAAACTGGAAACATATTGATAATAGTAAGAAATGTTTCTTGAGCATCAAATTTTCATATTAGAATGATTTCTGAAGGATCATGTGACACTGAAGACTGGAATAATGATGCTGAAAATTCAGCTTTGATCACAGGAATAAGTTACATTCCCATAGAAAACATATATTTTTAATAATAATTTACAGTCAAACTGTTTTCCCTGTAATTGTTTATCACATAATGCAGTCTTGGCGAGCAAAAGAGACTTCTTTCAAAAACGGCATGCGGGTGAGTAAAAGATGACTGTTTATGGGAATGTTTACATGCACTGATATTCCTCAAATCCGAATAAATCCAATGCAATTTTAGATTCTGAAAGTTGTTTACATAAACTTTGCAGTCCGTTTCCAGAATTCTTTGCATCTGTTCCGAACTAAATTTCAGAGGGCACAAATATTAAAATATTCCAATGCGACTGCGATTATCATCCCTGTTATAGGCTATTTAACAATGTTAACTCATATTTCCTACTTATTACTCCGATTTTGACGTTTAGAATTAGCTTTCTGATTACGTGAGTCCTGACAAGTTTATTCTTATCCAGCGATCTCATAATGTCGTGTTAATTGACATCTGAGCAAGTGTGGACAGTCTTTCACACCGAGAACGATATCTATAAAGTTAATGA